>JALLBH010000161.1:0-38355 GCA_036940005.1 Skeletonema menzelii | reverse complement strand
GGATACTCTGTCTCTAGTCGTACTAAACTTACCAACATCAGCTTCAGACACGCGTCCGCGTCCTAGCCTTTGCAGGTTTGCTTCAACGTATCCCCAAGGCAACTATCCCCAAAGGCAACTATTCCCAATAGGCAACTATCCCAAAGGCATACATCCCTAAGCAACTTACCGTACACGCACAGCGCTGCACAGGCAGAGCCAGCTGTTTCAAATGTGCTGGGCACAATCGCCCAGTCGCAGTAGTTTACGGACTAGCCAGAAGTCCCCTCAAGATAGACATCAAATGTGCTAGAAGCCACATCTTCATCTCAACATTACCATAACAAATCGTCGAGTTGCACTCACAAATCGTATTGGTGCGTCTCGATGCTTGTCTACTCGATAAACTGCTTTCTCTATCAATCAACTCACGGAGGATCGCTCGCACGAACCCCTACGAGTTCAACCACCCTAGTGAGTAGATAACCTTTCAGATAGAAAGACACAGAGCCAACTACTAAACCATAACCCTCGACTCCAGGAGGTAAATCAGAATTCTTTCGGAGCTATCGTCGCGCGCCAGTCCATAAGTAGTCTCGCAACTAAAGCTAGCACCACATACGAAGACGCCAACAAGCCACATATCAGTTCATTCCAATGGAAAGGCGAAGCAAGCCGTCTGTTCTTTTGTCTCCTTAGGTTGCATCCACAGTTCCCACTATTCAATGAGTCGTATGATGAACACCTAACATCATTTCGCAATTGTCCCCTCAACCGAGTCTCAACTCGTTGAACTCCTAAGAGTAATAACAGGCTCCACGTTCCCTGACTCAAAGATCTAAGCGAACCGCGTTCAGTTCCATCACACCGACGTCTATACTCATCAACAAATACATGGCTAACGACATCATATACCATTGAACGTCCACGAGTTCACCCATGTATACCGTCTACGAAACCAAGCGTCGGTACGCGCCAAGCTCTCTGCTTCGTGTGTCATCGTTATACAAAACACAGCTGATCAGGAAGTATTCTACACGTCAATGCTCACCACATAAAGTGCAAGGCCAACCAACCGCTATCTTTCTACGCCCCAATATTCTTCATCAAGCCTAGACTCCAACCCTTTCAGATCAGAATGCTCACATTACCTGCACTGCAACTCAATGTTGCCCATTCCCATCGCTGCGGCTAAGACACCATCAGACTTTTCAGCCGTTGATACTCATCCATTCAGCAACACTGCCATACAGGCATTTCAACCAAGATTACATCGCAGATATCAAGGCAAGATCTACGCACCTATCTCCACACAAGCTATCCTGGCAACACAGCAGCAAAGTAACCATCCACACTCGACATCATCGCGATCTGCTGGACGTGCATCCACAGACAACGCAACTCTGATCGATGCAGCAGTTCTCCAGCAAAGTAACTATCCACACTCGACATCATCGCGATCTGCTGGACGTGCATCCACAGACTACGCAACTCTGATCGATGCAGCAGTTCTCAAGAAGGTTTACCAGCTCTTACGAAGATACAACCTCAAGATAATAGCCAACTCGGATGCTCTTACCGCCGTAACTTACACCCTGATAACTGCGCTTCATGAGATCCACACTCTGGCCATAGAATCTGCGCTCTTCCATCCTGATACATGTCCCCTTTGCGCTGATACATCGTCTCCAATCGCTTATCCAACGCAATGGGAACACATTTCCTATCGCAAAAGCTAGACATTCGACAACCATATCATGCATTAGGCACCGCATGCTTGCTCCTCTTATCCGCATTTGCTCGCTCCGAGACATTCAGGAATATGCTCCACTATTAGACCCACGTCTAATATCCTCCGCACACTCACTTCTCATCGCTCTTCTTCATGCTTCGAGGCAGCCACAGTCTCTTCTTCAGCCTACTCACTTGCTTCGGCTTGTCAAAGAACTTCTCATCGGCTCCACTTACAGCGCCCTCATTCATCCTAAATTTCGCAACAACGTTCCTCACATCCTGTTACTCTCAAGGCTAAACAACGACACCCTCTGAATCCACAAGTGATGTTAGATCGCCACAGCTACTGCCTAGAGTTACCAGCCCTATCTGCAGTCACTCTGTGCTCAACGAATTGATACTTCGCTTCGGCATACGGGGTTCACAACTTCCCGTTCCCCAAATGCTGAGTAATTCGTTCTAACCCGTTTTTGATCCATTTCAAAGTTATCAACAGGAGAAGAAGAACCACCATACACACTTCACATCTTTGACGGAACACCGATTCCTCAATGTAAAATCGTACATATCCTTCCTGGACCTCCAGCTGACTTCCGCATCAAAGTTAAATCACAACCCGCAACGGTCATGACTTGAACACATCCTAAATCACAACCCGCAACGGTCATGACTTGAACACATCCCCTACTTCTACCCTCTCTTCAGCGTCAACAGAGATCGAAACAAGCATCATGAATCATCACACGACAACTCAATCACCCGGCTGCTCGTCCCCTCGCTAAAGATGCGGTAAAGTACAAACCTCTTCAAACACGTCTATCTGCATTACAAGATAGACTGGTCTTGGAGGAACCATGTTGCGTTCACAGCAACCTGCTGTCACGTTTGTCAATCGAATCTGCTCCACATCCACCGATCTCTGGCCAAGTATAGGAAATTCATACCATCATCAGATGTCTATAGCCTAACCCACACGCTTGCCAACGGATCAGCGATGTCACTTCTATTCATTCAACTAGCATGACAACCTTCTCTCGACACCCTTGCTAACCACCCAGGCCATCACTAAGCTTGCAACCGAATCGTCTGCCCGGATCTTCGAATCCATAGGCAATACTTTCCTCCAGTCTGATAGCTCCATGATCGACACTCTTGTTATCAACTCGAATATATACGGCTCGAACCCAGGCCATATAATACTGATATCGATAAAGCAACTCCCCAGACTGACTCCATAGACACTTCAACGTCAGTCATAAGTTGAACAGATACTGATCACCGCAGATCACATACGACACATCATTACTCCGTTCATCCCAGAACAGATACTGATCACCGCAGATCACATACGACACATCATTACTCCGTTCATCCCAGACAATGTCCCCTTCTTATGCATCGCGTTGATCTATAACTTGACTTGCTGCCTCAATGCAATCATATAATATATCAATGCATGACATAATAATAGAACGTCTGTCGTGGAATTTCGTCACAAACTCATCTGTAGGTCTCCACTAACAACAGGATCTTCAATAATTGCATAGCACGTTCCTCGATGCACTAGCAGAATGCGTATAACATCATTCCATGACGTGCCCTGAGTTCCATACCTTACTTCACTTCTGATCCCGTCCCAATAGCGTTTCCTTTCTTGAATCGTTTGAATCATCGTTTCATCTCAATGCTCCACAATTGAGATTACTTGATTGGTTTATAGTATCAATTGCCCTGATATACTCTCATAACACAATCACACGTCAATGAAGACGCATGTACATGTAAATACTTCATTGGTTGATACAGAGTCAATGCTATCTTCCATCTCTATCGCATCTTTAACGGCTTCGCACTTTTCAGCGTTTGGCCTCTTCAGGAGCGACTGTAGACAACGTAATCGGTTCCACGGAAGAAACGAACAACACTCAAGCTGAAAACATTACGCCTAGCACGACTGGGTGGCAATCACACCCGTGATGATGCTGACTACATCTGTTGGTGGCGCATATCCACAACAAGTCGAAGATCACTCGGCTTATCATTCATGCGGACTCACATACCTATGGACTGTATTGCAAACCAACAATTTCATCATCCAACAATAGCAACGACGACCGTGTGGTATATGAAGCATTAAGTCTTGCCGCAAAAGTGGCTCCACTCTCTTGCAACTCACCCCACTTAACTCCTCATCAGCTGACAGCGGTGACACTGGCTTCGGCTGAAGCCACGCTTGTCTCTGATTCTCCAGGCAGATATCAATCACATCCCCCTTTGGACGTGACAGTCAACCTCCTAGATTCCTCTTGAAGTTCCCAATTCGTCACTATCTTCTACTACTCACTGTGGCGTCAGTCCACTGTACTAGTTGTTCTTGCCTAGTGGGATGTCAAATCTGCCTCCAGGATCCTGATCCACAATCCACAGACTTATCCCCATGCTGAGCAACCACTCACATTCTACTAGACTATATACTAATCCATCATAATTCTCTCTTGCTCCTCGTTTCAATGCTCGCACTTCATTGCTCGCACAAACTACCGAGTCAGATCATTATCCCATTTCTACATAAATGTTCATCTCTGTGGTCCTTGTTCATCGTTCTCGCAGTCTTACCTGACTACTTGCATCTAACTCAACGAAGAAGTTAGAGCCTATTTTCCAACTTGACTCAGCAAGTTGCGAGAAAGAGGTAGCAATTCTCTCACTCGTATGGCACAGCTCTTCAGTGACATCTCACTGGTTGTGAATTATTTCGACCGCACCTCGTTTATTTCTTTCGGTCGGTCTGGTTCCCATCTCTTGCAACTGTCAGCTGACAGATGCAAAGCTGCTAGAGGACACAATGGCCCAATTCCCACCAGAGATTAATGGATTGGTATCTTTTCTCTCCCTTCCTGTTGCACCTTTCGGCGCACCAATACATCCCCAGAATCATTCTCAAGTGCTTCTACATTCGATTCCCTGGACATAACTCCAAAACTCTCAAACGTTCCAACACTTTCAAATCGATTCCAAACTTCCACAGAAGCATTAACAACCGACATAACGCAGCCAATATTCAACACTGCTTTGGGTCTGATAAACTAGAAACTGTCACCCGTGAAACTGGCACAACTGCNCGCAGCCAATATTCAACACTGCTTTGGGTCTGATAAACTAGAAACTGTCACCCGTGAAACTGGCACAACTGCACGTGCAAATCTCCCTCTGTACGGCTGTCAGACGTTGTACTAACGTCTGAATTACCCTCCGATGAGGACTGGGATAACAGTGATAAAACGTGCGTAAAGCACCACTAAACCAACTACAGTAAGCACTCCTGGTGTTCCCGAAGGCGCGTACTCATCACTTATGCAGTGACGAGCCGTCTTTACATTAGTATTATGTACCATCACCACAGTGATGGCACTACTATGGCTTAGTTGAATTGTGTGCCCTTGCCGATGCAAGGTGTCTGCACGCAACTCACACGCGGATGTCTCAAGAGTCACTGATCGTCTGTCTGTATCCACGGGCAGACTTTTCTACTCTATGTAACTCGTGCAAGGAGGAATAAATATTCTTTCTTTCCCACTTCAAGTTTTTTCAACGTAGGAATCAATATAAATGAACAGCTGGCCTGGAGGTAAGGATTTCGAACATTACCAAATACCATTCTAATTTTCACAATAAATAATAAAGTAACGGCGGCGGGCGGTATGTTATTGTACAACGGCAACGCATAGTCTATTCCAAAAATTCGAGCCAAGCAAATAACAACAAAATAAGTAGTAGCGGCCCTTATCCTTGGCTACCTGGGGTACGCTGCGCTTGACTACTTCTACGGCGGGGGCGTAAAATCTGCAGAACAAGGATTCCAATGGATAACACAAGGCGAGACTAATTTTTAAGCTCAACTGATCGCCACAACCAGCACACCATGGCTGCAACTCTCAATATAGACGATGTTCGATGTATGGTATGCCAACAGAGCCGCTGCGATATCCGCATAGCTCCTTGCGGCTGCCTCCTACATACGGTGAGTTAGAACACATTTTATCACTCGATACTTATCTTAACTAGAGACGGAAAGGGATGATTATAAGCGAGTCAAGCACACAACAGATACGGTTGATTTTTTATTGCATTATTTTATTTTATTTTCGAGACTATCAAGCGACAACAATGTCGCGTAGGAGAGCACCGCCATCATGGTGGAGACCTCTCAACGCCGATAAGTTGCATGCAAGCTTTAGTTCGTTCGCTTCCGTAAAAAAAGGTTGACTTTTGCCCCGAACTGCTGGCTTTTCGCAGTGACGCGCAGGAGATTTGGCCGCTGCGACAGTGATGTCATACTTTTTGTTCTTATTTTTAAGGTTAACCCTTCTCACCCGGAAATTTACTTTTCTTCTCACAGACTTGCATCCCAATGGACATACTCCTCTCTTCACAACAAAAGATATGTCCAAGCTGTTCCTCTTCCATAATCAAACAGATTGAAGTGATACCCCTTCCAATTGCCATCCTCGAAGAGACGTCAAAGTTACGTGCGCAGGATAGTGAAGTACTTGGCAATGCCGAGGTAATTTCACTCGCTGCCAATGCTTCATCCCATTCTACCAATGTGGACCCTTCGGGTTCGGATAAGAAACGATCTTTATCAAGAACATCTGCGTGTTATCGAACAGGGAGATGGAATGCTGAGGAGTCGGCTTACACTAACATGTTGATCAAATGCTTCGAGATGGGTATCCTACCTCTCCCTCACGGGATGAAAATGAATGATTTCTTGTGCAACTTACTCTCTTGTCGGACGTCAAGGCTCACAAAAAAGCTCAAACATGCCAAATTGGGCTCTAGAACATACCGAGGAGGATTGAATATGGACAAGAATGTTAGCAACATGAGTAATGTCATCATTCACGGAGGTGGTATTCAGAGAGCCCAATCTCTTTTCCTCAAGACGATTACACCTGAGTGGGTGCGAATGGAGCTTCAGTTTAACATTAGCCGAATGTGGAGGACTCACCTAGCCAACTTTTGGTAAGATTTATGGATGGCATTATTGATCGTCGTGGCCTATTTCTTGCTTCCTGCCATCTAACTATCTTTTGTTTCTCAACCAACCACTTTCTTTTCTCTAGCATCCAAATCGGATATCTTCATCTAGAAACAAAGGAATGGTTTTCTAGCCTCGTTGAAGCCGATTACATCTCTACGTCATCCAAAGACTCCAGTATCGAAGAAAAAAGGAAACGCATGCGATTGGCACTGTGCGCTGATGCAAATGTTGCCGTATCAAACATCAAGTATGGAAACGAAGATGTTGTGTCAACTAACGCCAAGGTGGAGAATGGGAGCCAATCAGAGCAAGATGACAATGGAGTGTTTGTGGCTGGCTTTCCTGTCAAAAGATTAAGCGAAATGAACCTGAAGGCTATGGCCGAAGAAAAGAGCGCCGATCCTCAAGCTGCCAACAGACAGAAAGAACGAGCTGACAGCTTCTTTAGCTTCAGCAGTGTTCAGTCCAAGGAAAGACAGCCTAGTTTCTCTTTGGAACCTTTTCAAGATGGAGATTCTACCTCTATGAAGCATTCGTCATCGTTTGCTTCTATAGCTGAACTTCTGGAAGATTCTGGAAACGCCGAAGTAAATACTGCCATTGACGATGCTATTGACTCGTTGTTTGAAGCTTCGAAACCAGAGTACAAAGGAAAGTTTCTAGAGACTATTTCGGACTTTTTGACAAATACTAATGCACCATTTCAGCATGTTGATCTCTGGGTGCCAATGGATGTTGGGGGTTCTGCAAGTGTGACGGCTACAAGCAGCACAAAGGTAAACGGCGTAATTTACGGTGGTCGGCAAGAAACAACTATTAGGCTCTCTCATGCAGGTTTCATCACACCACGGAGTACTAAAACGCCCCACACTGTTGCACATCGCCTGAATGAAGTAAGTCCTCGTGTAGCAGCGCAAGCTACGTTGTTTCATTTCTCTTTCTAACACTCGCTTTCTTGCTTGATGGCAGTTTGGCCTCTACTCCCAAAACTTTTCCTTTTCTCCTGGCCATGGATTACCAGGACGAGTATACATTTCATGCCGTCCACTCTGGCAAAGTGGCTTGAGCTCGCTTGGGGTTGAGCAATTTGCAAGGGTAGGGGGTGCCTCTATTTATGGAGTCAATACTGCACTTGGTCTCCCAATCATGACCCCAGTTGGAACGATGGTTGCTATATTCTATAGTACGGAGAATTTTCCGAGAAATGCAGTCTGGGAGCAGAAGTGCATCGAGTTTTGTAAGACGTTGCAGCCAGAGCCGAGGTGGAAGCTGGTAATTGATGTCGGTCTGAAGAATAATACTACTCGTGAAGCGAAAAAAGTGCAAGTTGACACCGCCAATTATGCAGAGACTGAGTCTGAGAAACCGCGAGCTGTTTCAGTTGCAACTTCTTCGCCACGTGATGAATCTGCCGCGTATGTGTCACCAAAGCTTTCCGCGAGGGACGAAGCCAGTATCGTTCCTGCATCGCCTATTCCTGCGGCAAAGGCAGCTGTCAAGAACAATGAACCACCTTACGTATGGAACGAGCAGTCTTTGGCACTTCTCCTTGGGAAGTATATGCCTCTTAGTTCTGACTCTTTGTCCCAATCTTTTTCAAACACGGCAATCGGTAATCCAAATCTCGCAAGTGACCTTGTGACACTCCGTTTGCTTCTTCTCCGCCACTCCTCATGTCGCAATTCATTCGAGATCAGCCTTGTCAATGTGATCATGAAGAAATACCAGACATATATTCAGGCAGGACACACCGAGTATGAAATAATGAATCTTGTCATGAATGATTGGAAATATCTGGTTGCTCCGAATCAGATCGGAAATGCAAACATGCCCTCTGCTGAAATGAATGTAAATATGAATAACTCGCCATCAAGAGGCCAAAGCGTCCCACGTGTTGTTTCCGAGGTGGGACCGATTAAGCAGGAAGAGTGAATGCTATCCCAATTTTTGTCGTATGTGTAGTTCTCGTTGAACGTACGAGTCAGGCTGTCGATTTTTCTACCTCGCAGCCTCAGCAAAACGTCCCAACAACTTTGTAATTTCACTTGTTCATATGATGTAAACAGTGTACATAATAAAATATTTTTGAGCAATATCATTTCATCATCACATAGAAAAGGGTACGTAGGTGGAAGTTGGCTGCATCGTAGGATAGGTCAGAGGCACGGGGTTAACCTACCTTTCTTTTTCTCCACTATTGCACTCCGTGGCGCATAACGACTCTTATCGCCACGTGGAAGTTTCAGAAATAAAAACGCATATTATGTAACCATGAACCTCCATGAACCATGACACAAACGTCACATTCCGCCGGAACTTATCGTAGTTATTAACGCGACCGCGCATCATTATTATCGGTAGACAAGAGTTGTAGAGAGACCAGAAATAAGAAATAATGATAGGGGTGGTTATAGCTCTTTGGGTTTACATCGGGTTTGTGTTTGGGCGCCTTTCCTGTGCTAACGGACAACCAGTTACTAACTCCCCAATTATTGAGCCTGAACTCCTTGCGAAAGCTGTGGATCATGCCAAGACATTGGCTGTCACAGCTGATCCACAATATAAACAGCATCAGAAACAATATCAACAGCTATTAGAAGAGTTACGAAATGGTAGCGTCGAAGCTCTGTACACTGTCGCACAGTCTCTCAACCAGCGGAACGTAGGTGAAGACCGAATCACATCTGTTCAGCTTTGGCATGCTCTGGCAGATGGATCAGACCATGTTGCTTCAGCAGTTGCACTTGGCTTTTCTTATGCAGAAGTTGACAAAGAGCTTGCATTGAAATATTTTGTGCAAGCATCTGATGGTGACGGTGAAGGCCCTCATCAAGCATCATTGTACAATGCAGGAAGACTTTTCCTTGAACTAAATGATGCTGCTTCTTCACTAGCATACATCAGGGCATGTGCGACTGTGGACAAGAACTATCCTGGCTACGAAACACCATCTCAAACAAACACTTGTAAGGAGGCATATGAGCAACTCTCAAATCAAATCATGTCAAAGACTGCTCCCGGCATCGAAGATGCAAGCGAAATGTTTCTCTATGCATCAATAGATGATTTCCCTCAGGAGAATACAAAGGAATTTACCAAGTGGTCAAAAGCAATGGAGTTTTTGCAAACTTATGCAGCATTGATGCAAGCGGAAGATGGGACAACGGATGACGCAACGAAGAAAGCAAAGGCATTCGAAACGTACTTATTTTCAGCACAAGAACAGTTGTTGGGATTACAGAAGTCAAGCAAGAAGCTCTCAGCGTTGCAGAACTATCTACTTGAAATAATATTGGGTAGAATTCAGGTATTGGTCACGGCGTCTACAAAGAGTGAATTGTAATCGAGATGTGAAATTATAATCATGAATCATGATGTGTAACTATGGAGGTGTAAGACTTCAAAAATATCAATCACCCCTACGGATTCGTCTGAAGAAGAGTCGATTGCATCTGTTCAATAAAAGACAATTTAATGAATACGTGTAAGATGTAAGAATTGATGTAATCTTTGTTCTGATTTGTTGGCGCAGACTCGAGTAGCAAATAATTATTCATTTGACGAAGAAAATCTAGACGCATACCAGCTCACGCACCGTCCTATACACACTGCTTGTATCTTAGCACAGTTCAACACCAGCGGTTTGAGCAGTGTCCACATTGTATGCATTAAAATCTTCATGCCCGTTGCACCGCCCGGAAGAAATGTCACCAAGTACCATAATAAGCACAATAATTGCAAAGCCGATGCCCCGATCACTACTACATAGCCCTTGGCACCACCGGATGTAAACGTCAAATATAACGTTAAAAACATGGATCCCAAGTACGCCACAGTAAAAACAGCCCGATCAGGTGCCAGCATACTCAACAAATGCTCCTGTGGTCCTTTTAATATTCCGAAGCTCGCCATGAAAGTAATGCTCCCGCACGTAAAGCTCAATGCAAATTTCTGTGGTCGGACTGTCAATAGCGGGATACCCACGAAAAATGCCAGCAAGAAAAATAAAGCTGATAGCAGGAGGCAGACGCAAAATACTTGAAAGCGTTGATGATAATTCATCCCCATAATTTGTTGGGGCATTTGAGCTTCGAGGGAAGATCTCATGGAAGATAGAGAGAGACCTGACATGCTGTCGGGGAGGAAGGATTGAGACTCCACGTCTCCTCCGTCATTGGAGGATGCAGCTTGATCCTGCTTTTGTTTATCGTACCAATCTCCAAAGGATGACATGTGTTGTGATGAGGTTTTAACAGAGAGTTCAGAGTGTATCTCAGAGTGGTGGTTAGTGGTTATGGTAGGATTATGGTGTTGTTGAATTGACTTCTCTTTCAACTTCGAACTTTATTTGATCCTGAAGCACATTCAATCAGTTCAGTAAAAGGGAGTGATGAATAAAAGGGTATTGGGCCAATCTGGGATCTGGGCCAAATGGGCCGCATAATCAGACCCAATGGATTTTTAATCGCTCGGCGGTTCAACCTTGCGAGATTTTATGGTTCACGTCGCTCATCTCGAAAATATTTGAAGTACATTAAAAGACAAAAATGTTTGATCAAGTTTCGCACTAGAGATGTGCTACTTTATAACCGCTTTGTGAACCATCGTAATGGTCTTTGAAACCCCCTGGGCCTAATAATATCGGCAGAGGCCAGGGTAAAAAGGCCCAGTAAATTTTTGTTCAATTGCACCACCGAACCCCATCTTCTGTGCACATCGCCAAGTACTTATTGTACTCTCATTTTTCATCCAAGCCTTCCAGTATCTATTGCATTGATCATTAGGTAGATTCAACAATGACGAAACCCGATAATGACGATCTCTTCTCAATCTTCCGCCTATCCACCGGCGATCTGATAGACCAAACCGTTGTCCTTCTGGAACAAGAAGATAGCCCCCACTACAAGTGCAGAGACTACCTCCGCAATGGCTCATCCTCCTCCTCAAGTCGATCCCGAGTCTCCGCCGAAGCAAGAGCCAAGGTTGCCCGATGGCTCGTAGATATCGTCGACTACTTTTCTCTCCAGCGACAGACTGTTGCAATGGCAATGTCCTACGTCGATATATTCCTCTCTTTACGGCATGAAAAAGCATCTGAAGCACGACGCAGTGTTACCAAATTCCAACTTTTGGCGCTGGTCTGCTTAAGCATCGCCACGAAGTCCTTGGAGGTTGCTCATCTCGACGTTGACACATTAGTGACCGCAAGTCAAGGTTGTTACTGCGCAGATGACATCAGGCAGATGGAAATCGTTGTCCTGAATGCACTACAGTGGAGACTATGTGCACCCACAACTCTACCAATCGCACATCGTGTCATCGCCCTCCTCGCTAAAGTCGTCCCACGTCTCGCAAATAGAGCAGACAAGCACAACAACCTCACATCTTGTCTTGTGGAATTCACAAGGCTTCAGCTCGAACTAGCAGTGACGGATTACACTTCCTCCGTCCTTCGCAAGCCATCTACTGTTGCGATAGCATCAATACTCAACTCGATGGACCTCTTGGACTTTGATAACAGAGAAAGAAGAGCGTTCAGTCGAGCTATGACTGATCTAATAGGTCTTGATATCCAATCAGTAGATGTTGTAGAAGCTCGTGCAGAATTGAACGAAGTCTTTGACAAGCAATCTGAAGATGTCATGTGTCGAGCTTCTGCCAGAAGTAGTAGTAGTAGTAGCAGCAGCAGATCCTGCCACAGCAGTAGTAGCAGATCTTGCCGCACTTCTCCCTCTACGGTGTCTACTGCTGCCTCTACAACTGCTTCATCAGTTGCTTCGATGTCATACCACAGCCGTACCTCAATGGTTGGAGTTGATGAACCAATGCACAAGTCGGCTCGTAGGAAATCATCAAAAAGGAGTGGTGGTAGTAGATCCGCTCGCGAAGAATTGTACCATGATGAAGCTGGTAGTGAGATCCCAAGAGCTTCTGAGTTGTTCCAAGGATTTGGCCAATCAAGATTTTGAACAATTTCAGGCGTCAATACATTACCGCGTACAACTGTAAAAGTAACATAGTCTGTATCACTAATACAATGGTGTCTTAACCCTGTTCTGCTTCAACAAATTGTAAAAAAGAGCACAAGTTTCGTCAAAGAGGATGACCTCGATAGAAATTTAGAAATCATGGCTGAATACAGGCTTGATTTGGGATGGCCGCCAGCATCACATCTAACGTCCTAATCCTATATGCAGGCCTGCAATATATCAATTGGAAGCTTCTATTGACCCATTATACTCGGTGCGGACAGTAGGGAAGGAAATATCTTCGGCTCAAGCAAAAAGCAAAAGCAAATCATTCTCGAAGAAGAGTTGCTACAGCCTCATACTCATAGCTAACCTGATGAGGCTTTGATTTGGGATGGCCGCCAGAATACTTTGGTGATTAAGTATTCGGATGCTGATAATCAATGAGCGAGAGGTTGTGAGATGAGAGGAAGTTGGAAGAGAGGGAATTATGGTAGGACGGGAATACATACTTATATTGTTTTGTACTTGATGATGTGAGAGTGCATAGGCAGTGTGATGGTGTAGTTTGTGATCTGGTCGGTAGGTTGAGCCGGTACGGTACATCATCATCATCTTATCTGAGTTGATTGAAAGATACCTTGAATGGTATGGATGATAAAGCATTGCTTATGCTACACATCACATGCTCTCTTGGCTGTCTTTATTTTATCTTTTCCCTACTTTCTTCACAAATAATATTCGATATGGGAGGATCAAACGAATTCATTACACACTATCTTTTGTATCGGCTGAGCTACATCTACATAGCTGTGCTGATGAGGCTTCAATTGAGAGGGCCACCAGCACCACATCTTACGTCCTAATCGTNCGAAGGAGAAACCACGGTTTCCAGTGGCATTCGGCCGCCTGTAAGACATTTGTGGATAGCTCCAATGCTCGAGAGAATTCGACGCGTCACAGTCATCACCTTGATCAGTATGCTCATGGTTGAAGTCAAACTCTTCTTTAGACACAAGTTATGTTGACTAACGCTAAAGCTTTTGGCGCTGTACATACCTGTGTGATTTCAAAAGCATCTCACGAAGTGAAGGCTTACGAAGTGAGTGGTCAAAACACTCGATGAATGAGAATGACTTCATATGCTTTGGATAAGAAGCAACTTGGGGGTGTATATAGAGATACGGAAACCACAAAAAATGGAAGCGAAAGAGATGAATAACAACGTCTTGGCCAATCCATGTCACACTGTACGACACCTAGCATCTTTCTAGTGGTAACTATTAGGAGGAGAGGTCAAGTCCGCAGCAGTTGTTCTTACTTGGTTCATTGGTCAAATTGCCTTTACGGGACAATATTATAGTTTTAACATAAAATTAGCGCCTCTTACAATACATTGGGCCTATTTCAATAGACTCAACTTTCTGTACGTACATTCAAGAGCATGTTGCTCTGCTAACTCTTCCTGGAAAACCATCCGAGATTGAGTATGACGGGAAGATACCTGCCTTCTTGGCTACGTTGCTATGATCGAACTCAATTACACGTTTCTCATCACTAGCAAAGCAATACAACGCACTCTTCAGTACCAAATCAGCAAGCTTAAATCCCAAGCAGAGGTGTCGTCCAGCTCCGAAGGGCATGAAAGCTTTTTGCGCTTCATCGCTTACATACAAGTCACTATCTGAGAGCCATCGTTCAGGAATAAAACTATCCGGTTGTGGGAAGAATCTTTCATCTGTAAAGTTCTGACCGAATGCTAGCGTAATCGAGATTGGCGCTTGAAGCTTCTGTCCTTTGAGCGAAAAGCTCATCTCTTCATCGCTCTTGTATGCGATCGACACAATAATGGGACATATGCGCATAGATTCCTTAATGACTGCATCTGCATATGACATGTTGTTCTTCATTTGGGTATAAGTCGGCTCTATTCCAAGTCCCTTCATCTCTGTCCTCAGTTTGTCAAGCTTGTCTTTGTTCTCGGGAAGGTTAAGATAGTAAAGAGTGTTGGTTGTTACTGTCATTGTTGTACCATGGCTTGCCTCAAGAAGGAGGTCCAAATTGTCAATCGTCTCAGAGAGCACCTTTTCGTCAGTATCAACACCTTCTTTTAGTAGGGCATCTGCCACAACATCCATTGCATTACCGATATTTCTTCCACTTGAACTTCCATCAATCTTAGAATCATCTTTCTTCTCTTCATCACCGCTATCCTGCTGCTGGTATAGAGCACGCCTTTCCTTTAGCACGGAATCAAACTTACCAGCCAATATCTTATGAATACGTTCCGATCCTTCTTTTGCTTTGATAAACTTGGCACTACCTCGCGGGGAAAAGTGACCCTCTAACTGAGCTTCAAAGTCTTGTCTTAGTTGCAGCATAACTTCCATCGATGTGTTCTCCGGCGTCATGCCATACAAAATTTTTGCCATTAAGAAGAATTGAGCCTTACAAATAGAATCTTGAATCACAACCGTATCTGACGTATTGTTGCTGCATTCTTCCTCAATTTCCTTCCACATATTTTTAAAGGCTTCATGTAGGAAGGGAGTGAAAGATTCTAATGCTGATGGATGCAATATACTTGCAAAGATCTTTCTGAAAAAGTTATGTTTCGTACCATGCAGTGCTTGCAAACTGCCAGGGCCATGAGTATCATCCAGTGTATCAGGCATATCAACAACGAAGTTTAGCTTTCCTTCCTTCCGCATCACTTCCGCTTGATCTCTGGGGTTGGTAACAACTAATGACTCATTGATACCAGGGAATTTCATGTAAAATGTATCCGATTTCAATGCCTGGTGGTGGTGGCGAGAGTGAGGCATTACAAAGCTGTTGAGAAAATACCTGTGTTGCAAAGGACCATTGGTCCAATACTGTATAGTGCATGTCATATGTAATAATTTAAAAGAAGGCTCACCTTTGCACGATTTGTGAAAAACTTATCTAGTGATCCTGCGCGTATTGCAAACATTAGATCAAGTGAAGGGAGATACCATGGCGAAGATGAAGGAAAATTTCCTCTCCGATTGTATCGCTCTTTCTTCTTCTTTAAAGCGATCGCTATGACGAGTGTGGCCGCACCAACGGCGGCGGTTGCGGTTGATACTGATGAATAAGCAACAGATACCATCGTGAGATACGAACAAGCTAATAATTATTGAATAGGAGAACAATGATTATCTAGTTACTGTAGCAGTCAACGGTGGTGAGTGACTCAGGCTTCAGGGTTCAGGGTCGGTCCCACAGCGCAGGGGGGAGGGGGGCCGGCGCGGCGGGGGTAAAGTGAAAGAAGAATTCCATTTTTTAATTAACATTCATAAAACTCAAATTGAGCCATCGTAATAAGCGTCCGTGTGGTCTAGAGGTATGATTCCTGCTTTGGGTGCAGGAGGTCCCGGGTTCAATCCCCGGCACGGACCCTCACAATTCCTTTTGACTCATGATAGGTATGGTAGACAGTTGACAGGTTTTCTTTTGCTGCACTGTCCAACACTATCACTGCAGCAGTGTAAGTATTATCTAGAGTGTATTGTGTCTTGTGTATTGTATGGTACGAAACCTACTGTCTGGACGGATTTGTGTGTGTGAGCAGAGAGTGATGGCCGTGCTATCATATCAGGATGAACTCATATACTTTTATCAATCGTACTATTACAGACTTGATTTGGATGACGACAAGAGCTAGTATGCCTTGGAATTAACTCTACGCTTTCTAGAGACAAATGCATAAGTTTGGCTTGCATTGCTATAATCTTAGGTATGGAATGAGCAGGGCTTAAAGATGCATTTATTGGGCTCATTGTTGATTTTATGGCATTATTTTGTTTCCTCGCAGATCTTCAAAGCTACACAAAAGTTATTGTGGAACTGTGTCCCCTCCGTATTCTTCGGGCTAGACTTCAGGTACTGCAGTAAGAACACTGCTATACTTTCTCTCAACTCACTCAAATCCTCCTTCTGGGATGATTTGCCATTTCCCTTGTCATCATCCTCATCTTCAGAATCAAAGAAGTCATACGTCTTCTTTTTCTTCTTTGGAGCAGTAGCAGCAGCAGTGTCATAAGTGAACACACTCTTGATGCGATCTTTATCTGAGCTTTCAAACAGTGTTGTCATGAAAATTGTTAGAAAAATCGCAATGTTCTCTTGGATTTCACTAGGTGTAAAATCGATTCTCTTCAACACGCCAATATTCAAATATTGCCCATCCCGACCTCCAACCAACAAAGCCAATAGCTTCGCTAGGTTTGCAACTTTGCGCACAGGAAAAGTATCCATCTGCTTGAAAGTGTCCCAAAATGTGAGCGTCAATGTGAAGTTGCTTTTCCTTTGGTACTCGCATACTCTCATCGCAAGATACCCATAGAAGGGGTTAAATGCCTTCTCCTCTCCGCAGCAATGGACGAGGACGCGTATAACGTCTCGTTCCACTTTCGGCTTTAACATTCCTGCTCGGACCAATTTTTCAAATGCATCATCATAATCAGTACTTCCCATAATGATGCAGAATATGGCTCTACGATTGTCAGTGTTCATTCTTTGTGACGATGCAAGGGCAATGAGTTTGTCTTCCTTTTCCGGTTCATTGCCGTCTGGATCCTGGCTATCTCCATCACTCTCTATATCAAGAGATTCATCTTGCTGACTATTGTGCTGCTTACCAGTCCAGGACGCACCCACCATCCACCAACGTCCTTTCGTTTCTGCATCAAGAATGTCTTGCAAAGACACCCTAAGACACGAGCCGCTCTTCTTCCCCTTTAACGAGGACGGGGCAGCTGTTTTGATCCTTCCAACTACCTTCTTCAACTGATTTGTTTTCTCACGAATTACAGCTTGCTGTTTCCCTGGCTTGTTATTTTTCAACGACATCACAGTGTCAAGCATGAAGTTGATGCGGGAAGAATCAGCTTGGTCACCATCACGAGGTTTTTGAGCTTGATCCTTTACCAGAATCACAATCTCTTTCAAGGCCGAGGGATCGTCCGAACGAAGCTGTTGACCACAATGGCTAAGTATCAAAAGCAGTGCCTCGATATCAACCTCTTTAAAGCTTGCTACCAAATCTCTCACAAGGCCATAAATTAGTGTGCAGTGAACAACGCCGTAATTGTATAGATAGCAAACAATCAAAAGATAGTTCGAACCCTCTTTGTTCATCATTGAATTCATATCTTGATGATCGCTTGGCTGCCTTGCCTTCACTAACGATTCATGTAGCTCCCTCACAGACCACTCAATGATACAACCACCCAGTTGTATTCCATCACCACCTAGCCAGTGAACCCCAGCCATTGCAGCAACATACAATGGTATCAGACCACTCATCACTGCATGAGGCGGGACGCATGCCAACCGCATATTATCCCACACACAATCATTTATGTCGTGGAATGGATACTCTGAGTATAGCGATGACAATGCCTTCGATACAGATTCAATAGTATTTTCCGACAGACGGTTCAGCGAGTTGTTCAAGGATCGTTTGATCTGTAGAATGGTTTCAGGGTCAGCTTTGGATGACGTCTCGGCAACAACATCACTGCCACCATCTTCACCGTTGGATTCCGTTCCTTGTAGTTTTTTTCGCAAGTGCGGAGGCACGTACTTTGTTGGTTTCACCGTATCTCCTGACCCATTCTCAATTAAATTGCCGTAAATATCTTCTCCCATACTTGGACGATAAGTCAAAGCGTTATCGTGATCTTCGACTGTGTCGTCAGAAGCATTACTGTCATCATCATCATCATCATCACTTCCACTTCCACTTCCCTCTGAATCGTGCTGATCTCCTGAATCATTCTGTTCATCTTCTGAATTCATTTCCTCTCCACCAATGTTATCACCTCCTAGAAACTTACCATCTCTACTCTTTTTCATAATGGTTGTACCCAGATCATCGCACTCGTCCAAAAAGTCAATGAAGTCTTCTCCATAACCCGCAAACATGCCGGCATACTCCTTCTTCAGCTTCTTCTTTGCTTTGGTCGAAGTTGACAATCCAAGTTTCTCTTCAAGTTCTGCTATTTCAGCATCGTCATTACGGAGGGCAAGAGCAGCATCCTCGTCAAGATGCGCATATATATCATCATCGTTTGCATACATTTCATCGTCTTCGCTTTCATCATCCTCCGAGTTTTGTTCATAGCCAGGCTGAGCATCATCTTCGTTCTCTTCACTGCCATCACTAAACTTTCCCTCAACGTCATTATTGCCACCACCCATACAACGTTCAACTACGTCATCTAAACCCATCAGAAAGTCACCAAAATCATCCCCGAATCCTTCATTCTTCGAATATTCTTTGTTAAGTTCACGAGCTTTGCTACCACGCTTTATCCCAAGGCTGGATTCCAGATATTCAATTTCTTGATCGTCTCTGCGCATAGATGCTGCTGTTTCATCGTCTAGATGTTCATAGGCAGCAGATTTGTTTGATTTTATCAATAGTGCAGGTGGCGTTGTGTGTTTGTTCTTGATCGGCGGAATTGTTCTTTCTTGGACCAAGTTGTTGGAGAACTTCACCCGTTTGCTGGAGCGTTCGTCGTCATGTCTAATGGTCGTACGATTCTTCTTCTGCTTCTTTTTTGTAATGGTATCTGCATGTGCATTTGTTCGTTTTTGTTGATGTGCTTTCTTCTTCGCTTGGCGCTTGTCCTTCCTACGGGCTTTCCGATCGCTTGCTTCGATGACGATGCCAGTAGATTTTTGTTGGGTATTCGAAGGCTGCTTTTTCTTCCTCATCTTTGCAGGGCTCTCTCAGTGACAAAACTCCAGCATTACAGTTTGATTTATTACATGGCAACAATACCTACTATGAGAGGTCCTTGCCGTAATAAGAAGTAGGCAGTAATAGGCGTAGATCGAGTGCTTGCTTGGCTTGACTTCTCGACTCTCGATCTTCTTGAGTAAGTCTTTGGTTGGTGGGTTGTTTTTGAGCTCATATCCCATTACTTACACTGAACATGACAGGCGAGCTCTCCGTTCGAGTATCTACCATAGAGGAAAAAGGGTAAAGATGCAGCAAGCGTTCACAATCTAATGATATGGGCAGCTTGCATGCAGCGAATTCAATGCTCAGCTTCTCAGTATCAATCAAACTCAAAAAGTTCAAGTGACATAAAAGTGTTTACTCCTATTTCAAAATATTATGACCATATTATCATTTCCAGTCTTCCATTTCCAACTTCAACTTTCTCAAAGAGACTAAGAGATATAACAATTACTTGGAACTCATAACCTCATCCACCATTTCCCTCAACTCCTCCACACTCCGTTCCCCCGGAAACAATTTACCTCCAATCTCCCACGTGGGATACCCCGGCACATCCTTCTCCTTGCAAAAGTCACGTTTGCTATTAAACCCCTCCCGATCACACTCTATATATGGAATTGTTTGCATTGCCTCATACCCCAGTACCTGTTTCTGATCGTAGCAGTGAGAACACCAAAATGCTCCAAACATACGTGCATCCAATGATTTGAGATCTGCAGCAAGAGCAAGTGCAGCCTTGGATGATGTTGTGGTGATGGCGGGTGGAACATTTTCTTCAAATCGAGCTGCAGTCTTTGACGTTGACGCCAGTAGAGTACCACTGCTAGCAGCAGATGGCATTGTCGAGGCAGTAGTATCATCCACAGTGAGAAATATCCCTAGTGCCATTACAGTCGCCAATCCCACAGAGGAGGCACCAGCAGTCATTCCACTCTTTCGTAACTCGGAAACATCCAAAAGTACATTCCTATCCATCCCTTCATCCACCTCCTCACCTGACGAAGAACCAGGTAACACCCCACCAAACCAACTCAATCCAGCCAACGACAGTGAGAATCCCTCAGAAAGGAAGCAGAATAGACATGATGCATGAAGCACCCCAATGATCAATGAAACGAGATAGACTGAAAAGGATGCCATAAGAGTGGTGATTCCCAATAGAGCTATGCGATTTTGTCCATCGGGTACTAGTACCACTGCTTTTTCACCTCCGTTGTTGCTGCTGCTGCTACTACTACTGCTACTACTACTAGTTTGTTCGTTGGTTTCGTTGAATAACATTGGAAAAATTGCCAAAGCAAATACCATCGTATACGCCATCATACCCAATACCGACAATGGAATATCCAATGTACCAATATGCAAAGAAGCATATGGTCCATGCAATACATCATTGCAAGACGAGACACTACCAACACCACCACCACCACCACTGCCTTGATTACTACTGCACAATGCAGTAATTAATGATGCACCACCACTATTATTTTTACCCCCTGATGAAGTATATTGTAGTTTATCATAGGTGAGGTAGGCAGTTTCGAGTATGCCCAGTGAGGATATTGCGGCTATAGTTTTACGTAGATTGGGATTCCAACATGCAGTACTACTTGATGGTGATGATGATGATGATGATGATGATTGGTTATCATTCATTATTACTTCATTGTCATCATTATTTGAAATGCGTTGTTGGTACAATCGAAACGAAGATACAGATGACTGTGCTCTTGTTCGTATCGGTAACAGCAGTCCACGTGTTGATGATGACGTTGAAGAAATGGACGAGAAGGCCTCTACTTGTCGCCAAGCAGCAGTAGCTGTAATAAGAATCGCTAGCTTGGTTGAAATCATTGTTGACGACTTTGTCAGTTGTATTATGCGCAGCCCTAAGTAACGATACTGTGCTATGGATAGCGACGAGCAGAGCCTGCAACATGGAAGTTTAGAATTTAGAAGGGAGCAGGAAGTCGAATGGAGAATGGAGGGATGGCATCCCATACCATTTTATCATCTTGACCTTTTAAGAAACACATCCGAACCCCCAGCAACTAGATAACAGCGATGCTCAAAAAATGACAATAAAAAAACAGTGAGTTGACGTTGGTAATTGCGTAAGCAAGAGGCACAGCTATTGTCTGAAGCTGAAGGCATAAACAGCAGACGTCAACAAATTGCAAGTGGTCATTATTCGAAGATTTATAATTTTCTTATCGGTGGTGGCCTATGGAAGAAAAGAAGTTGAGCAGCTGGGTATTCTTATCGTATTCAACCTCTTGGAAGATTTGAGCATAATACAAACACACATAATTCTACAATCATTCGGCAGCGTTTTTCAAAGCAACCAATCATCACGTGACAATACAAAAGTCTACATACAATGGCATACCGCCGTCCCATGTCAACCAATCCCAATGAGGCAGTCTCAGACATGTACGATACTTCTTCACTGGGCGGCAGTAGTTCCAGCAGCCGACATCCCACTGCACAACAACAACAACAGCAGCAGCAACAACAATCTGCATCCAGCACTCCACCACCATTAGCCTCCAAACCCCACGCCTTTCGAGGGGCAGTCCTCTCACCCGACCACGCACGCAATTTAACCCCCGCCAAGGCCCTTCAACTGGCTTCGGCACTCAGTGCTCAGGCATCTGCCGCGGCACAAACGAAGGGAGTGCTGCCTCCGGGAGAAAGTGTCAATTTGTTCCAGGGCTGTGATATGGTGGAGTTGCTTGCTGGGATTAGTATTGGGAGCTCGAATGCAACTACTAACAATAATAATGCTACCAGTAACAATAACAGTGTATTTCGAAATGCACCACCATCACCCAAATCACCCGGAGCAAATCCACAACATGCACGAATTATCAATCTATTACATCAGGGTGGTGGTGGTGGTGGAATGACACCCCCCACTCCCAAAAATACGACCATTCACCATACTACATCTACTATGGCCAATAGTCCCATGTCCATGAATAGTACTACTGCCAACTACAATGCCAACTATAATGACAACAACAACAACAACACCAATACACCATCAACACTTAATCCACTATCCCTCCTCTCCACAGTGGAAGCACTCGAATCCTACGGAGCATGGCGAACACACTACACAGTTTTGATTACCGAGGCATGGAATATATTGCAGTGGAGTGAACCTAGTGCTGCTTTGTTTTGGGAAATGGCCAATATGTATCATACGTTGTATGTGGCTAGTTTGAGTGTTGGTGGGGGTGGAAGTGGTGGTGAGGCACGGGTACGTGTTTTGGGACTTGGTGGTGGTGGAGGAGGAGGAGGAGGTGGAAGTAGTGTGGGAGGTGGTAGTACCAGTGGTGGTAGTGGTATGTTCCCACCCAAGGTGAATCGATTGTCCACTCCGAAAGAGACGGGGGGTATAATGTCGGATTTTTCACAGATACCACCGATTTTGAGTTGTGGGAGTCAATCGAGTATGGGGAGTGAAAAGACTGTGGGGACGACTTCTCAACAACAGCAACAACAACCACAGTCGCAACAGCAGCAACAACAACAAAACCGTGGAGCAATGAAACCAGCTCGAAATTCCGCAAAGGAATTACCCGTATGGCTCATCGCCATGTTCTTACTATTGCATTGCGAAGATGAAACATTCATGAGGTGTACCTCCGGAAATGACGAACGACGATTTTCCAACTCGGAAAGTACTACTAGTAGTGATTCATTAGTCTCACGATTGGAAGGGAGAGGGACGAAGAATGCACTTGACTTTCAATCCATGTTGTTGCATCGATCGCTTAGTCCACGTACTAGATTGCATGCGGGGACACATGAGAATAATGGAACGTGTGCCTTGTTTTTGTTACGGCATTTGAGAAAGTTTTTGTTGCTGTGTGCTTGTCCAAGGAATATGGATGCATGTAAGGCTGTGGCGAGTATTGCGTTGCAGCAGCAGAGGGGTGGTGGTGGTGGTGGTAGTAGTAGCTCCAATAAGCCGTCTACGCCTGTAAATATTGCCGATGTTGACATTCGTAGGGTTGAACAAGATCATGTCCAGGAACATGGGAATATTGGTCTTCACATCAAGTTGACGTTGGAAGAATTGGATCGATTGAATTTAATCCTACAAGCACCGAATGGGGGACCGGTGGAGGAACCCCCAATAGCCATTGGAGAGCACATATTGAAAAGTGTGGCATTGGAAGAGATGGAAACTCGTGGGTCTACCTCCACTTACAAGTGGACTATGATGCAGAATGGTTTGATTACCGTGGCGGATGCCGAACGGATCCTTCGGAGATACCTCGTTGCAGAGCTCAGTTTGGCAAAGCAAGAATTGAACGGAGGGGATGCTACGTATGATGTGACGTCCAAGCTTTCCAGGTTAACCATGTCTCCGCCGCCAACACCCCCAAGAGCACGTGGTATTTCCATTACCGAATCCAGTGACGCAGACAATGCCAAAGATTCAAGCTACTTCAAAGAATTGAGCTATCAACATCTAAGTTCGACGACTGTCCTTCTCGAGCCGGGAAAAGAATCGGGCGGTAATTACAACAACAATGATACCAACTCGGTGATTTCATTTTCGTCCCAACAAAATCCCTATGCCGACCAAGGGAATGAAAACGGTCGTCTTCACGATCTTCGCGTCACAGATTGTTCCGATACGCATTTTTATCTCCTTCAGCCGTTTGAACATGCAATCATTGCTGCGTGTACGGACTGTACAATTGTCATTGGAGCTGTGGCGGGGGTGCTCCAAGTTGTGGACTGCGAACGTACAACCATCACATCTGCAGCGAGGCGCGTCATTGTTTCAAACTCGTGTGATGTTGTCAATTATATTTTTACTCCTAGTCCACCCTTGTTGGTTGGAGACAATCGGGGGTGTCAGTTTGCTCCGTACAACACTTACTATGACGGATTACGGGAAGATTTGTTAGCGACAGGTTTGGCTGCAGCATTGAGGAGTACTAATTCAGGTAATGGAAGTGTTGCTGGAGATACACCATTAAGTCCAGGTCGAGGCGCCGAAACAGGAAGGAATAGTCCTTCTGCGCAGCCTTCACTTCAATGTGCCAGTAACAAGTGGAAGGTTCCAATAGGTACGTTTTTGTTTTTGATATCGTGATTAATTCTCAGTGTTCTGTTATATTGAATCCCCTGACTAACAATATTCTGTTTGTTTTCATACGCAGAATTGTCCAAATTGGAACTACCTCACCTTCCCACCGTCCAAACTCCACTATCACCCGACAGCAACTCTGCCAGTTCTCCTGGAGCGGACGATCGTGCTCTTGGCGGCTCGGCAGATCTTTCAATGAAAACTCCTATTCTACTTCCTGCATCGGATTTCGATGTTCTCCTCGTCCCTGTTGAAAATGAGGAAGCTCGTATTCGTCGTCAGCTACTAAGAGAATCAAAAACTGAGGCTGCTACTGCCGCCGCCACGAAAGAAGACTCATCAGATAACGAAATAGAGGAACCAGGTGAAGGCAATACGGTGGACAGCAACTTATCCAGCATCACGGGCGAACGTGACAAAGGAGAGCCGCCACACGCCGAGAGCGATTATTGCCGAATGCTTTCTGATTTACTAACCCTTTCCCCATTCCACATGTCTCAAGATTATGAGAGGCGAGTGATAACAAAGGCAGAGAGGGTTCGAGTCTTGCAGCAAACGTTGCAGGAGTTGAATGATGCCGAGAGGGCGACCTTGGAAGAAGAGTTGAATCGGGGATTCCAGGATTGGTTGGCCACGAGTGGAAATTTACGGCAAGTGTTGGATTTGGTCCACCTGGAGAAGAAAGTATCGGCGTAGAATTTGAGTCATGTTGTGTGAATCGAATGAAAATTAACATCATAATCAAAACAATACGTGTTTAGTGATAAGTTCATTACAGATGATGGAATGCAATAAAATTGTCAATCTGTTGCATTCAACGAATCAGCTAGATGTTACTCTATCAAGAAATGTGCACCTGTTGCCATTTCTTCACTAAACCCACTACCTATTCCGAAGAAAACTCTATATAACTGTCTTTGTGTTTTGTAACTTTTCACTCATTTTTCTTTAATCATCAAAAATCCCCCCTCTCTTTCCACCAATCAACTCCCCCCTTCCCAATTAATCAGACATCATACATTCCTTCTATTTATTTTGCCATTGGATGAGCCGAGATATATTCCACAGCATCCCCAATACTCGCAATCCTATCCGCCTCCGCATCCGGAATTTCAATGGCAAACTCATCCTCAATAGCCATGACAACCTCAACAGAATCAAGGGAGTCTAATCCCAAATCATCGGCGAATTTGGAATCGGATTTTACCTTGGCAGGGTCGCATTTATCAAAGTTTTTGACGACGGAGATGATTCTTTCGCTGACTTCGGAGGGGTCGAGGAAGGTCTGTGTATGTGTAGAGATGAATGACGGAGTTTGTTAGCAGAGTGAGTTAAGTGTGTGATTTCATCAGCACGTAAGGTATAAGATATGTCATTTAGATAGAGAGGATTGCATGCGCACATGGCCATTCAACTAGACCCCCCTCCCCCCTCTCTCTGCATTACTAATCACTCTCTATTCCAATACCATAGAAGACATCACGAACACATATTTGCAAACCTAACATCAACAGTCACAACTGCTATGCAAACAAATAATAAAAAAACTCACACTTCCAAATCGAACGGCCATCATAGACGGCTGAACATTCAATCTATTCGCAACAGCTCCACGGGAAGCAGCTGATGCGGCAGCTCGTGAGACAATGGTACGTGCGGCGGAGGAGAACATGATTGTAGTTAATTATGTAATGGGGTGGGTCTTTGTTTTACAATATGGTGTAGAAGATCGTCGTAGGATGATGTTCATCGGCGGCGGGCGGCGCGGTAGGTGGACGGTGGAAAGTGACAGAACCCGCAATCTCCCGTAGTTGCCCTTTATTTTGCCCCCATCACCAGGTCCTTGGGATCCGAGGATCGAGGAGAGCATTGCCAATTGCCAATTGCCATCATTGATTTGATTGAGTAAATAATAGCCCGAGCAAAATAATTAATCATGTCGGAAGAAACTGATATAAAGAAGATGAAAGGTAAGATCTGCTAAAGAGAATTCATAGTCGGCTCTCTTTGGCTGCAAATAATAAGTGGTAAAACGCACACAATATGATGTGAATCTTTCGTCCTCTAACAACAAACATATCTTCGCCATTATTACTACATAACATTATAAAATTGCATTCAGTCGCCGAACTAAAGGCGGCCCTAGAAAAACGTGGCCTTCCCACAGATGGTCTCAAAGCAGATTTGATCAATCGGTTGCAAGCCCGTCTCGATGAGGAGGAGTTTGGTATTGTAGAGGCACCCACTGCCTCTGCTGCTGGAGGTGAAGAGGCAAATAAGGAGGAGACACCCGCCGCTGAAACTCCGGCTGCTGCTGCCGCCCCAGAGGAACTGGCAGTGTCAGAGGAAAAGGGTGCAGATTCGTCTGATGCCGCAGCTCCACCAACAGATGCAGCAGTTGACGGGGTACCCACCGGAGCGGGAGAAACCGTAGCAAACACTGATGATGCCACTCCTGCTGCTACTACTACTACTACTGCCGAAGGAGAAAAGAGCGAAGACGCACCCAAAGTTACTGCGGACATGTCATTCAAAGAGCGAATGGAGGCACGTGCAAAGCGATTT
Organism: Skeletonema menzelii; assembly: GCA_036940005.1. Classification (NCBI taxonomy): domain Eukaryota; phylum Bacillariophyta; class Thalassiosirophyceae; order Thalassiosirales; family Thalassiosiraceae; genus Skeletonema; species Skeletonema menzelii. The sequence goes on along the minus strand of JALLBH010000161.1, from coordinate 11,173 downwards.
GGGATTGCTTCCAATAAGGCAGAAAAGAAGAAGAATACTCCAAAGAAAGGAGGAGGAGGAAAGAATAATGCCAAGCACAAAATTACCGATCAAAAGGGAGGTGGAAAGAACAACAATAAAAATAAGAAGGGAGGGCAAAAGAATGATAATACACCAAAGGGTCGTGGTGGAGGACAGCAGCAAAAACAACAGTCTGGAAAGAAACGCCGTGAAAGTGGTGGTGGTGGTGGTGGAGAGAAGAAGCAACCACAGCAACAAAAACAACAACAACAACCAAAGAAGAAGCAAAAGGTGGAAAAAGAGCAACAACCGCTTTTGCCCAAAGATGAGATTGAAAAGCGTTTGGCTCGTGCTGCCAAGTATGGGACAACTGAGGGTGTGGATGAATTAAAGGCAATGTTAAGGAAACATCGTTTTCAATCATCATGAGTCGTCGTCTGTCCAAGAATAGGTGTAATGGTGATGAGTGTGTGTACTATCATTGTCACCTTCAATTTCATAGTTAAATCTAATTTCGTCTCTAATCAGCTTTACCTGCCTTCTGTGGTATCAACGGTCGAGTCGGTTGAATGACCAACCGCTTTCGTCTATCAATGGCAAGAGCGAAATTGGCGTAATCATCAACTTCTTCTACAAACAATTCTTTGCTTGCAAATTCGTGCATCAATTTCTGCTTGAGTTCATGTGCACTCAACACGGAATCTTTCCTCGCATCTCTCCGATTGTATTGAATGATCACACTCTGCAGAATGCCATTCTTGTCATCGTACTCGAGTGTCACAAGTGGAGCAGCCCCGCCCCATTCTGCGGGAGCTGGGTCTGTGTAGGTAACTTTCACCAATTGTCTGTTCTGTTCAAAGCGGCACTCTTCCATGGTTTTCTCCTTCTCAGCGACGAAGTCGACAAGCTTCGAGACATCAATCTTACGATTCAGAGTGATATCCATCGATGTAATCCCTCTGCTTTTCCAATTTCTTAGGAAAGTTCGTCTATTGACAAAGTATGCGGCAATTGCCCAAAACAGTATACTTAGCGCGAACCACAACAACACGTACTTTTTAATGACGGAATCGACAAATTCAGACATCCATGTAGCATCAACCACAGTCCAATCACCTGTGATTCTGTCAAGAATGTCAAAGGCAATCATCCCGGCAAATATTGTTTGTAGAGTCTTCAATGTTCGTGTAGTATCTCCATTAGCTGCCTGAAGAGCACACAATTGTTTAGTGTTCTTTTCGAGCTCAGTGCTCAATGACGCAGTGTTATTTTGGGACTCAGTTTCCACTCGCTCACGGAGCAAATCGAGTTGTTGTTGGGACCCTGTCAAGTTCTTCTTAACATCTTTCACTCGTCGTTTGAGCTGGTCTTTCAACGCAGATAGTTCCAACCGTTTGTAAAGCGACCGCCCTTCTTGCTCCGGAGGTTCAGGCGGAACGCTCATCATGTGAAGCGCTTCTTCTAAATATCCGAGGACCTGTTCGAGAGAGATAATCTCGTTTGACAGCGATGAAAGTCTGCTCCTCGACTTCCCTAACGCGAGTCGGTCATACTCAATTGCAGCGACAATCTGGTAGGATGCTTTCAAGTCATCACTGAGGATCCAGACACGCGAGAAGAAGTGTTGAAGGAATAGATCGAGTGTTACGTACTGCAAATATGCACAGAGTAAAGGCTCATAGTTCCTTGCACTGGGTCCACAGAGGAGTAAACCCTGCGAGCCAAAGATGAGCGAGTCCTGTTCGGTAATATCGTAGGCAGCTCGCGTATCTCCAATCACTTGCTTGAATTCATTTTCGTATTCTCCTTTATCCATGTATTCTCCCGCCGTGAGGTGTGGAGTGATCTCATTAGCAATGATGAGATTGAACTTGTTCCTGTTTGCAGCATCGCCGATGAAGACTAAGTCGAGCAAGTCCCTCTGATATTGTGATATGACCGAGTCCACGATGGACGACGAATCCTCCTGTGCATCGACTAACATTCGGGATAAATGATCCAGCGAAATGTTATCCTTGATACGATTCATGACGGCTTCCACTTGCATGCCGTAGAAGCACGTCCCCTCTGCATTCAACGATACTCCAAATGTCTCCACCTGAACCACACCAGGGTCTTCTCGGAACCTAATCTCTGCCTCAAAGTTGATGTGATTTGTTTCAGTGTAGTCCAACACTTCAACAGAGGTGAGCTCAGGTGATAGCTCCAAAGCAGTCCCACCAGAGTCGCTATCGATGAAGTTGGATATATATCCTCCTTGGACACGTTCAGTCGAGCCTATGTTACTGTTTAGCTGAACAATTTGATTGCAGCCAAACGGGATATACTCCGCAACAATGACGGACACAGAATTCAAAGTGATAATTTCGTCCAAATCATTGTCACGAATGTTATCAATACCGGCCCGTGCAGATTCGTGAGCTCGGTGTGCATTCGACAAAGTAGGGCGGCCGCCATATCGCAAACACTGGGGGATGTATGCCGATGAAACGTAGGATACATCTTCCGTGTCTGTAGTGGTGGATCGTTTCTTGTAGCCAGAAGATGATTCCAGCCAATAGCACTCTCCATCCCACGATGCCTTGAGTAACTCTCTTGACTCGGGTTTGTGGGCAAACAAATTCACCGCTTCCTTTTCTCGCCTTGACATGTTCTGTAAGAGCGTCTGCCCTTTATCAGACACCTGATACATCACCACGGGCTTGTATGATTTAGATGAAACGAGAAGAGCATTGATGAGATCATCCTCTCGAAGAAACTCAATATCCGACTGACCTTCTTGCGATTTATTTACCCATACACGTCGATTTTCAATCAGCGAAGACTGTGGAGCGTAGTCATAATCGAACACTCCAGAAATGACGCCTTCATAAACCAGCACACTCAGAGCCTGCTTCCGAATCCATCTATCAGATCCCTCCCTGTCTGTCGCTTTCGTCGTGTGTAAATCTATCAGATAGAGCAGTCTATTTTGATTGTCTGTTAGACCCTATGTATTGGGGGGAAGGCGAGGGGCAAGAGAAGATTTGAGTGACAATGCATTGGAAATTCGGACGATCATTGTAATTGCAATGACTTACTGTATCGCCGCAACTGTCGCTCTCCTCGAGCAGAGTCTCCGAATCAGTCAATTCGAATTTCTCCTTTCGAGAGAGATACTTTGCGATCGTCGAATCCATCCCATCGATGTTCGTTCAATGTAATCGAATGAATTATTGTCTTTGATTTTTGAAGCGAGGCCTGAATATTTTGAAAAAAATTCGCAAAATGGACCCACCACATGCATCATAATATCATTTTTGCGAGGGCAAAGGAGTGATGAAGACGCTGAGAAACATCATTCGCAGGATTAGTTTACAGTCAATATCTACTAAAAGCCCAGTAACATTCTATTTATATCAACATTCAGCATTTCACCATAATACCTTTCATTGATTCCTTTTGCCTTCATATCTTCTACCATTTTGCCTCGGATACCCTCTAACTTGGCTCTCTCCTCGGCCTAAGAAGTGAAAGGAAAGTTGGAAGCATAAAAAATGAGCAAGCTGGCAGATAAGAGTGAACATACTATACAAAGCAAAAATAAACTACTCACCAGCTCCTGCTTGATTCGTCCTCCTTCTTGGAATTTTTGTCGGTCCATCGCAGCTTTGGTAGCCTTGTTCTCTTCGATTTGTTGCTGGAGATTTCGAATCAACTCTGCGTTTTTCTTCTTCGCGTATGCTTCCTCAGCCCTCTCTCGCTCCGCCATGGAATACGCATGCCTCATTGCATTGTTGTATTCCTCCTGCTTTAGCTCTGCCTCAAGCCTTTGCCTTTCGAGTCGCTCTTCCTGCTGCTGTCTTCTCGCCTCATCCAATAGTTCCATGTCGCGTTTCTTCTTTTGTGCTTCCATCAACTTCTTTTGTCGGTACTTTCTCTCTGCATCCTCCACCGCCCGCCTAGCGCGCAATTCATCCATCTCTGCTCTTCTATCCATGGTGCGCTCCTGTTCGTCTAGAAGTTTCTTTTGTATCTCTCGCTTCTTACGATCGGCTTCAGCCTCCTCGGCCTCTCGCTTACGTAATTTCTCATCTTGCTTGAGTTGATACGCGACCATCATTTCGTCTTCCTTCTTCTCCAAAAGTTTCCTCTCTCGTTTTGCTGCAATATGTGCCTCATTTTCGCGAATGATTTCCTCTCGTGCCCTTTCAGCCATTTCCTTCTTCTTTCTAGCCTTCTCCTCATCTTGAAGTTGATACATTCTAATTCTCTCCAACATTTCACGATTTTCCTGATCACGGGCCTCCTCCTGCAACAATCTTGCTTCGGCACGCTCTTCGATTTGTTTCTCAATTACCTTGCGATCATCTATCATCTTTTGCATCCTCTTCGTATCCTCTGCTCCCCTAGTTTCAAGTTCTTGAAGACGGTTGATTTCCATGGACAAAATCATCCTGCGTTCGTAATCCTTCTCCCTCCTCTCTCGCTCTGCCTTGTCTTTGAGTTGTAGGTCACGGATTGCAAAGGTGGATGCTCGTTCGCTACACGACTGTAACAGCTTGACAATATCTGCATTCTCATCAATCTGCTGTTGTGCCTCTTGTCGTATGCGATCTAATTTGGCTTGATCACTTTGTGTCCCAAGTTTTCGCTGTCGCTCGATATCTTCAATCTCAAGTTGTTTCATATGCGCCTTTCGTGCCTGTGCTCGCTTGTCCGCATTGTGCTGCTGCTCCCTTTGCTCTGGATTTGTAGAATTATTGCCGTCTTTGTCAGAATATCGCATGGCTGGTTCCAACGCCGACTGTTTGATTCTTTCCAATTGAGTTGTAGTGATTGAAGGAGGACTTTTGACTGGACGATCGTTGGATGGTTTGGGGTTTTCCTTCACTTTCTTCGGACGTGATGAACGTTTCCTGGTACCAAAGAGGCTGGGAGATGGAGGAGGAGGGCGAGGTTAGTAGGAAGAAGAAGAAACTGGTCTGCCATGAAATAATAGCCGAGAGATTTTGCTCACCTCTCATCAACGCTACTTTTGCTAGAGACTCTTCGATACTTCGAACTACCATTCGACCGAATCGAACTACAATTCGAATAATTGGAATTGGAACGGACCGAAGAAGCGTCGGGCATTGCTGTTTATTCAATTCCTGTCCTGATTCAATACGAATCAATAAAGAGTGTTCCTTTCCTGTGAGAGGAGTGGAGCCGCTCATTCGAATTTTTAAATGGACAAACCCCCTTCAAAATCTCTATTATCTCTTGCTTTCCGCACACCAACAACATTGTCACCCTCCAACAACTATGAACGACAATAATAACCTCAATAACAGCTCTCTCTTTGCTCAATATGCAAATGAAATTACTGCCATAACGACCACGGCAACACATACTCCTGCTCACCAACGTAGAAAGCGAGTCAATGATGAGGTCGATCAACCAGAATCTCTCGCCGATGTTATCGCAATCACAGCCAAACAAAATCTTTCATCCATGAAATCAACAGTGGATAAATCTCTACAAGATATGGCATCGACACAACTGAATCTTCGAAATTATAATGCTTTCATTGAAAAGAAGACATTGCAGCGTATCCAATGTGTTCGTGATATCAAATTGCACTGTTGTAAATGTCAAGGACCACATATTTCCAAGCCACCATTTAGCCACGCAAAGAATCATCGTCGAGACCCTATCCACAAACTACGACAAGGAGCGAATTGTAAATTCTTGAAACGAAAGAGAGCCGAGCTGAGATGGCTTGATGATACTCTTGGCAAATATCCCATGAATCAAGAGCGCTTTCAGCAACAGATTTCGAGATATGAAACTGACGCAGAGAAGCAAAAGGAAGAAATGAAGGATGCGTTGGCAAATAGTCTACGACTGATGGAGATTGCAGTTGATATTCCTCGTAGTGAGGGATGAATAGGTTTGTGTGAGTGTATATTGTATATGGCACCACATCACGCCTCTCTATATCTACTTGTTCTTTTCTATTTTGATTTCAATCAGTCTCATCACTTCATCCCATTGCTCCCTCGTCAATGGAACTACACTCAATCTACTTTGTTTCAAGAGGGGTAAATTGGCAATAAGACCATCTGGATCATTCGCCGCTTCTTGTTTCATTTCCTTCAATGTCAACACCACTGGAAACGTTTGTTCATGTTCTACCAACACTGAGCTCCATTTATTCGTCTCAATGGTACATTTTGGATCGTAGTATTCGCTCTTAGGATCACATGCCGATCGATCTGGCTGTGCTGCCCTGGCAACACGAACTGTACCGACAATTCCAGTCAGTGCAGGTTTCGTCTTGGAGTGATAAAAGAAACAACGATCGTCGACATTCATGGAACGAAGGAAGTTTCGAGCTTGATAGTTTCGTATACCGTCCCATTCTTCAGTCTTGTCATCTTGCATTTTGGTTATTGAATATTCCTCCGGTTCCGACTTGAGAAGAAAGTATTGTGTATTTGATTTTGATTTAGACACCTTTGTGATGGCTTTATCGTCATCATCGGCATGACAATTCAGGGTAGCGTGTGGTCTCTTTGACATGATGTGAGTAGGCGAAAGTGTAGTTGCCACCCTCTGAAAACAATAAGGATGCACGAGACCAAACCGATAAAGGAGACACATAAATACTAGCACAACCTGAGCCGCCGTTTTCATCGTTACCTCCTACCTTTGAAAGACTCCTCTCTCCTCTCTAGGTCTCATCCTATTTCCAATGAATAAGAAGGCCCCCAAAATGAGAAACACATCGATGACCTCACGAGAGAAAGTCTCTTCTCCTCTCGGTGATGGCGACAATCGACAATAAAAGAAGAAACAAAGAAGAAACAAGCAGCATCTGCGATGATTGCAGCAGCAGCAGCGGTGGCGACGGTAACATGGGTGATGATCAAGCAGATGATGACGATGATTCTTCTTTACCGGAGCTGGGCGACCTCGTCCCGCTGTCCGTGGACACAGATTATACCGAAGATAATGTGTATCGATCGCGTCCGCATTATACTAAGATGATACTGATAGAGCGTTGTGTCTTATGTCGCAATCGACGATACCTCCTTACCTTCCTATTCATCACTCTCTGCATCATTGGATCGGTATTACTACTTGTGTTATCAAAGCGCTTTCATCAATCTCTACCAAATTTACTCCACATTGGCAAACACTCCACAAACCAAATAGAACCCGTGTGCCTTTCATCACATCTGTCGGAAGGGAACAGAACAACTGTAGAGAAGATGAATTTGAATCGAGTAGCAACTGCGCTTTACAACAAGCTTATAGGTGACGACAATATACTAGCGTCGGGGTTTCTTTGGAACGATGATGATGCACAAACGAGTAAATGGAGGCCGCAGGCCGCAGGGCGTAACTACATTGCATACTGAAAATGGATTCAGATTTGCATTAATCAGTTGGTACGGTAGGGCAGATGAAGGATATGCTGGTAGAGGTGGAAGAGTATCATTCGTCAACGTGACAGATATGCCCATTGATGAATTTCTGACAGATGTCTCCAAGATTCCCTTTTACAACTATCGGCACGTGTTGTTAGTCGATGAGAGCTTTTGCACATTGCCAAATATTCATGTGGGTGGAATAGAATATCAAAATGGAACACTGTATGTTGCAGATTCAAGAAAAGGGCAGCAAGCAATCATAGAGTTTGATATGGCAAATGACTTGTATAGTGTTCCCTCTTCCATGGAATCACTGTTGGGATATCGGTACGTGTTACGAGCATCATCATCGTTTCATACACCAATCAAACCATCCTTCTTTTCATATGACATCGACAACCACAGATTTATCGTAGGAACATATGCCAAATGTGGCAACGATGCTATCCATTCTCATCAGGATTCTTCCGACTGCTTCAATCAACCGAAGAACAATCTACTTTGGTTTGATAAGAATGATGTCAGCTTGTCAAGCCCATTGCCATGTAAACATTATTTTCCAGAGATGCAAGGCGCGGTTTCTTTGAACTGGGAAGATACGACAGTGGTATGGACGTCCAGTAGCTACGGTGCTGTGTCAAATAGTCATTTGCATACATTTAGAGCAACACCTTTTGGTAAAGGATGTCCAAACATTGACTTGGAAGAAGCAACAAAAGTGAACACGAATCTTTTCCCACCTGGTCTTGAAGACCTGCACATCGAGGAAGCAACTCGTTCCAAAGCAAGATTCATGTGGATGCAGACCGAATTTGGCGTGAGACAAGTCTTTGCAGTTTCAATTGGACAATTGTTGTGATGAATTTGATGAAAAACAAGAACATTTTCCATCACTTGATTCGTATGTGAATAGTATATTCCATTTATATCATTAATCCTCTCTTAAAGTAACAAATGTATCTGTTTATGGCTCATTCATCTTCCCTAAAACGGATACAATTATCAACAGGTATAGAAAGATGCTGTTTGGGTTTCTCCAAGGTATGAGGAAACTAAGTAAGATTGATGACCAAGGAGTCTCTTCGCTCATTTTCACATTGAATACACTTCCAGTCGGTTGCTTTTTCTTCGCAGGAGTATTGCTCTTCTTCGTCGGTGGTGCACTTTTCTTTGCAGCTGTTGTAGGCTTGTTAATCTTGAAGGAATTATTCAAACCACCGATGCCTGTGGCTACCGGCTTTTTGGCAGTGGGCGTTGTGTTTTTCCTGTTGATAGCATTGCAACTCACACCACGACGACAAGCTTTTACTGACGATGGCACGGGAGAGAACGCCACCCCATGTTGCACAAGCGCAACCAGCGCGATGACAAAGATGATGCTTCTGCCTAAATGAAACGACGGCATAGTACTTGATATCGCTGGCAATATCGTTATTGAATGGCCCGAGTTGTTAGTACCTTCGTTACTACCTTTAGGGAGTCAGCGGAAGGTTGCTGTTCCTCATGTAGATGATAATTCATTATGATGTTTTTTACACTCAACTCCTAGGATAGATAGATGTATGTAGTAGATGTCATCTGGCTATGAGCTCAACAAAAGATACTGATTTTTTTTCATCACGTTAGGGTTAGTACACCTCCACAATAATCACTAACAACCTCTAACAACCTAGCAACAATGAGATTGAAGACCATCCAAAAATTCGTCAGCTCCTATTTCACAGAGCCGAGTGGTCAGAAATATCTCTTCTACCTCATTTGTCTCTGCTATGTGGTGGTGACATCCTGCGTCGTAATTGCAGAACCGTACATAGAGATAGCGTGTTCTGAAGACGATACACAACCCGAGTTAGAGTTCAATAATGCACTATATGTCTACTCGAAGTGTAATACTGTTAAGCAAGCGAAACTGTTGTACTTCTCCAGGGTGGATTGTTTAAGAGGCCGCCACCTACTGATGGCAGTTTTCCTTGGTGCATTAATTGGGTATGAGAGAAGATCCAGTGATCGACCCGCGGGTATACGAACTATGTCCCGTGAGTGCTTTTCATGTATCTTGATGGAGGCGATGCACATTGTGCTGATGATGAGAAGAATTGTTATCCCTGTCTGAACAGAGTGATCGACAAACGCATACTGTAACTTTTCAAAATCTTGCTGAAGCAAAAAAATGCAACTGAAATGCGACGTTGGAATAAGTTGAATGTTTCGTCTACCTTGTACTCACTTCAATATTTTGCTTTCTCCTCAAACTTGCATGCCTGCAGTGGTCAGTCTTGGTAGTGCACTGTTTACAATCAACTCTACTTTCGCTTTTGCCTCGGGTCCCATGGTGAGTATTTGCGTAATGAACATAACTCATCGGAAATCTGAAATCAATGCATCTAAATTGAATCTTCAACTGTTTAGGGATGGGATGCATCTCGTGTATCTGCAGCAATTCCATCTGGAGTCGGTTTCCTCGGGGCTGGTCTCATTGTAAAAACTTCGGAAGTCGATCCCATAACGGGTGAACGTCATCACCTTGTTCAAGGAATCACTACCGCTGGAGCCATTTGGATGTCAGCCGCAGTGGGTATAGCTTGTGGTGGAGGATTGTACTTTGTCGCATCATTTGCAGTCGCATTAAATCTAGTGCTCCTGAGATTTGGACCACGCCCTGTATCTTCTTCTGATGAAAATAGCACTGCAGGAAGTTATGGAAACATGATTGGACGTGATGTTGTAGCGACAAACAAGCATGGGAAAGTGGCGGACATTGAGACCGGCAGATCTCCGGAAGAGCATGCATACGGAAGCACCGCACACGAAAGTGAACCTTTGAAGAAGGATGAAGCATTAGAACCTTTAAAGAGGACAGACTCAACTCCGCGGAAGAGGAAGAAGAGTATTAAACCCTCCCTACTGTAACACCCAGACTAAACGGTAGATCCAAACGCTTGACTACAGTAATGAAGAATATTAAACGTTGACAATCATGATGATGAAACAACTCACTGTAGCTCTCCTCCTCACTGTCATCATCCATGGAGCAATTCTTTGTGTTGGACTAACAACAAAACACACTTGGCTCAGCTTCACAACTTTCTAAGCATATCATAGATTTTAGGAAGCAACTCACCTTGCACCAGGCACCAGCGTGCACCGCACCCTGCTTGCCTCCTGCACCTGCCGACTGCCGAATAGGTATTCTAGGTACCTACATACTTAAATAGGTGATTACCTGTCGAGGTTCTGTAAATCTCTCAGTACCGTTAAGATCAAGATACCATCTTGCTGTCTAAATTATCAGTGACGAACTGTGACGCCTTCATCTTTTTCCTCATTCACAGTATTTATGTCTTCAATTCTAGTTCTGGCACTATTTTCATTTATTTAGTATGTACTGTTACAAACTCTGACAGACAAATGTAGTATCTATATGGTGTACTTTCTAGAAAACCGAATTTTTAAGTTAGCCCTTTCAAATTCAAGTTCTTCTCTTTTGCTTCCGGAATCTTGACCAGCTGAAGATATCTGAGGGTAAGTAGGAATTGTTACAAATTTTGTGAAGAATGCCGGAAGATGAAGAGAAATCTGTTTTCGTTCTCATACCTGGCAGGTAAGTACCTGTTCTCTCTCTCTCTAGGTAGGTATGTACTTACTTACTTTGCGTTTCTTCCTCCGTCCTGGAACATCGCTCGTCATCACTTAAGTAATAGTAGGAGTAGATTACTTTTGTTAGTATTCCGGTATCATCATGGTAATAGAGATGATGGAATACGAAGATAGGA
>JALLBH010000160.1:0-36679 GCA_036940005.1 Skeletonema menzelii | reverse complement strand
AAAGGGGACGAAGAGGGCATAAAAGGGGGCGGTGTGCCCCCGATCCATAATCCTCTTGGTCAACGTCACGTTTGTGTCCCAAACTGCCGAGAAGCGTCTGCCGGCCAGTTCCCTCCGTCCATCCACGCGACGGCAAACTGTCTCGTTATTTACACGTCACTCGCTGAGAGATTGAGTTCCTACGTCACTACTGCAACTTCGATCTTTGTACTGATGTAGAAGAGAGGAAAATGGAGACTGTGATCCTCTGGTCGACCGAACAGCGAAACGCACGAGGAGGGTTATCTTACTGCGAAATGGCGGGACCTCCTTCAGGAAAATGGCCTTCTCTTGCGAATGGAAATACGCACGACCGATGCGGTTCAACCTCTGCCCATAACGGGACTGGGAATTTCATGTAACCCCATATCCCTACCGAAGGTTAACCAGGGTTTAAACCTGGGTTTAGAATCGTAACCAGGGTTTAAACCCTGGTTATGTTCTGTGCCATTAATGACTGCCATAGACGCCGACATTGTCCTCCCTTTCCTCAAGTTGGGATGAAAGTAATAATAATGCAGCTATTAATATCCCTACCGAAGGTTAACCAGGGTTTAAACCTGGGTTTAGAATCGTAACCGGGTTTAAACCCTGGTTATGTTCTGTGCCATTAATGACTGCCATAGACGCCGACAACCAGTTGACCCCTGCGTCGGGATCATCTACAGGATCAATACGATCAATATTGACCGTTAGTTTGGGCCGCGCGGTAGTGGGTGTCGGGTATTAGGTGGCCCTATCACACGGCTTCGGCCGACATTGTGTGTGTGTTGTGCGTTGATTTTTTTTTATTTGATGAGGGGGGATTTGGGGGGCTAGCTATCAGCGTTTCGTGAAGGCCGCTAGCTTAACCTCCATCTGCCCCCTTTCCTAAACCAGGTTCTGCCCTTCCCGCCATTTCCCTCCGTAGTAAAAATACGCGGCCTAACTTTTTTATCTTGTGTTGGCGCCATAATCAGACTCAGCTACCGCTCCCCCAACGCAGAGCAAAAAAGGGAAGAACAATAGTCGTTCAGCTCAATCCCGAGTGCCAGCGAGCATAAACCTATCAAACAACAGTAGGAATATATCATAGTGACTTGTTACTCATAATTGCCAATACAATGGATAAATCCCCTCCTCCGTCGCATGCGCAAGACCCTGCTGGGGCTGGTGCAGCATTTCCTCCTCTTCCCTCTCCAATTGTGGATCCGGCGGCGTCTGCACATCATTCCCAACAGCAAGCGGCGCAGGCCTCTGCTCCCGTTGTTGCCGACAACAATGAAATACAAGTGTCTCACCAGGACGTCCTTTTCGGACGAGGTGGACAGACTAATCGACACATTGGCAACCTCCGCTACCGTGATATCATCGCTCTTCATCGCGCTGATTATGTTCGCGCGTCCAAGGTAGAAAAGCCCAATGTAGCACGCCGCATCGTCAAGGCAATCCGAACAGGAAAAAATCCCGGTCGGTTCCTAAGAAAGGGTGATGATGGCAAATGGCAAGAAGTGAGTGATAAAGAGGCCAGCTGGAAAGCCTCACAGGCATTGAGAGAGAAGACAAGATGGAGCTCCATGAAGAAGCAGAAGGCGGCTCAAGAAATTGCGGACGGTTCGCAAAAAGCCAATGAATATGCCGAGAAAATGGTCGAGAAGGCAACCAAGGCTGTTGAAAAGACGACGAAGAAACGCAACGCCAAAGAAGAAAAGGCACTTTCTTCCCGAAAGAAAGCAGCTATTGCTATGGAAGAGCCGACACTGAATGCACCAACAGAAGCTTCTCAAATATCCATTCCTGACATGTCACCTACCAGAACGAGAATGCCCGTCTCTGATCCAGCATTTGCCGTGACCGCAGGCGCAATTACACCAAGGGACGAAGATGTCTTATTTGGACGTGGTGGCAAAACAAATCACCACCCTGGCAATAAACGTCTGCGTGAGATTGTAAGCTCCTACAGAAGTATTTACAGACAGGCAAAGAAGGTAGACAAACCCAAAGTGGCAAAGTTGATTGTAGGTGCACTAAGAGCTGCGTCGCCACCGAGCAGGTTCTTGCGTGTGAATGATACTACAAATCAATGGGAGGATGTGGGAGACAGGCGAGCAAGTGAGAAAGTATCTCAATCGCTTCGAGAGAAAGATAAGAATGAGAGAGATGCAGCCAAGGCAGCCGCAGCTGCTGAAGATGAGGATGATATTGATGTGGAGGCTTCAATGAATGCTACTTCAGTGCAAGCTATGTTGTAAAGAAGATAGTATTTGCATCAAAAATGCATGAGAGAGGTTGAGAAGAATTGAGAGGAAAGGGAAGAGAAGTTCTATTTACTGCGAAGAATTTATGTTAGTTTTATCATTCATAATATTTAGGTTACCGATTGCTTGGTAGATAGAACGAGAATAAGATACAAATAGGTGCGTACGATAGGTTATTGTTGGAAGACATGGAACATGAGGATAGCTAGATAGACAGGCACGACGGTACACGGCGATGGTTACCATCGCGTCGTTGAGAAAAAATCTCATTTTCTCATTCTGTGACAGAATTAAGGTTGCGGTGGTGCTTGTTTTTGTACTATTCCTACTGTAGAATATACCTANCTAGTAATTTCCCCTAACAAAAGCTACGTACTACTAGTATGTGGTACAATAGGAATTAGTACAAAAATAAGCCATACCGCAACCTTAATGACGAAATGGCTGATAGCGTGTTTTTTAACGTGTGTCATGCATTCCCTATTCTGTTACATACAATGTGCGAGATCAGTACAATATCTTTTTTAGAAGAAAATTATTGTATCGAACGGATGATGAACGGAAAAAGTGATCTCGAGCACCTATATCATTTATCAAGTCAATGCATCTCGCCTCGAGAGGCTGGAGAGCAGAGTCAATTCTTTGCTTATACTTACCATATAATGATCAGACCAAGATCAACAATGTTACCTTACAAATCGTTCATCATATTTCTCACTCTAGCCTCCTGTAATGCTTATCATGATGTGAAGGAGAAATACAGATTATTCCAACCTCCTCGGCAAGAACAACATAGAATTAAAAGAATTGGCGGATGGAAAGATAGTACTGCAGAAGATGTGGATGTCAATGTAGATGTTACAATCGATTGTAATGAAGGAGGAGTGTGGGGTTGGAATGACTCTAAAAGTGGTAAAACAAAAAGCGGCAAGTGCGAAGACAGCAAAAGTGGAAAGTCCAAGACCAAGTCGGGCAAGAGCAAGTCAGCTAAAGTTGAGACACTATGGCCAACATATTCTCCGTCTCATTCATCAATTGTTTCACCAGATCCGACATCGACCCCACCAATTGCGACGCCTAAGCCAACAGAGCGACCGACGACAATGAAACCTACTAAGCGTCCCAAGACAATGAGACCCACTCCTACACCGACATCACCATCTCCGTCTCCAGAACCTACTCCTGAAACATCATCTCGACCTACAAAAGCTTCATGCACTCCATTAGATCCAAATCCATATTCATTTGAGCCACCAAACAATGTTTTTCCAAAAGCACCATGGACAACTGGTGGAGATGGCAAATGGGCAATAGATGATACAAGTAGTCACACTGGAAGGTACTCAATCAAAAGTCCAAACTTTTTTGGCAGTCCAGGGCTAAAAGAATCAAATGCAACGCTGACAGTATGTGATGATTTTGAAGGAGGGCCACTGACTTTTCGGGTATTGTCGAGTGTGCTACCTCCACAAGATAACTTCGTCATTTATGTCGATCTTCTTGAAGCTGCTCAAATTACAGATGTTCAAGAATATGAAGAAATCCAGCTTGAATTGAGTTCAGGACCCCACAGAGTTGACTTCATCTATCGGTACAACGTCTTTAGTTTGGATCCACTACCTGCGGTGCCGCCGGAAATTTTAGGAGCAGTTTGGCTTGATTCTGTTGCGTTAGGTAATGTTCTGCCTGGATCACAATCTCCAACACAACCTCCTGCTACCGAAGCCCCTATTGTTGCGCCCACTTCAAAAGCACCGAGTATAAGCGAAGCCCCTGTTGTTGCGCCCACATCAAAGGCACCGAGTGTAAGTGGAGCCCCTGTGGCGACTGCATCACCTACGCCGCTGATGCCTTCCTCCTACGAGCCGACAGTTTCTCTTCAACCCACTTCGAACGCTACACAGCCAATTACAACATCCGCTAGCCCAACAATACAAGTAACAACTGCAAATCCTGCGACAACAATATCACCGAATACCAGCCCAACTCCTCCTCCATCCAATGTGCCAACAACTTCTGGTGGGTCCTCCCCTACTCCTCTACCAACGAAGTTGCCTACGCCTCAACCGAACGACACACCTACTCCCCCAACTCCAACACCACCTCCAACGAAGTTGCCCACGCCTCAACCAAACAGCTTGTCTCCACCTCCAACGAAGTTGCCCACGCCTCAACCAAACAGCTTGCCTCCACCTCCAACCCCACCTCCAACCAAGTTGCCCACGCCTCAACCAAATAGCACTCCACCTCCAACCCCACCTCCAACTCCAATACCAACAACAGAAGTGAGTTTATATTGATTGACTATTAAATCAAAACGACAAGGTTTATTTTATCAGTCATGTTGTGTTGATGATTTCTAACTAACATTTGATTTTTTGTGTTGCTTCTTTGTTCATCAAAGCCGATACCCAGCCCAACTCAATCTCCAACCAGAAACCCAACAATTCAACCATCACCGCTGCCGACACCCAACCCAACTCAATCTCCAACCAAAAACCCAACGGTTAAACCAACACCGCCGCCTAGTCCAGGTGCAACGAATGTGCCCTCAATAACACCATCATCTTTTATGCCGACTGCGTTTCCTACTTATACCCCTACAGATCCAGTCTAATTAATTATAGAAGAAAGAAGTAGAATAGATGAAGATCGTTTTATGGTACATCAGTTTTTACGCGCTTGTTTCCTTGCAATAATGTTGGCCTCCTTCAGTTGTTCCAAAGTCAACTTCATTTTCTGTATCTCCTTTTCTTTTCTCATGATAGTTTCATCAAGCTGGTCTCCCTCTTGCTGTAATTCTTCCCGTCTTTGTGCTGCCAAGATTAGCTTGAACTCTGGAGACTCATATTTCCCCTTGCTATTTGTCGAACTAATCGTTTCATACTTTGACTTCGTCTTGTCCAACAGAAGTCTCACCTTTCCAAGATCCATTGCTGCTTTGTGGTGTTCTTCCTTGGACGTGCGAAGCTCACATCTTTTAGCTTCATTTACGCCATGAGCTTCTTCCTTCTTCTCCTTGATCGCCGACTTGGACTCTCTCCTTTGTTTTTCTACCACACACAGCTCTTCCAGTACATCACGCAGAGAGTCTCTGAGACGTCGTACATCTAAAAGCAGCACATCTCGCGTAACCATTGTTTCTTCCTTCTTCGATACAATGTCGTTTAGACTTGTTTCACTAGAAAATATTTCCAATCCAATGTAATCAATCTTTTTCGCAGTCTCGTCGCACTTTAACTGAGCATTATCATGCTTCTTGTTCCAGCTACGTAGCTCAACAGCGAGCTTCCGCTGCTGTTGAAGCAGCTCCGTCTTCTTTTGCTTCTCCAAATCTAGCTCCTTCTCAAGTTCTTCAATACGAGACTTGAGTTGTATCTGCTCCTCGTTAGATCGTACTCCAAGTCCACGGGCTACCTTCTTCTCGACTTGCTGGAGCTGAAATGTAGCATTATCTAGAATTTCACCCTGCCGATCTAGCTTGTATTCCAGTTCACCAATCTTGGCATTATGATTCTTGATATTTGCCTGCGTTCCCTTGACTTCGGCAATCAAGTCCGCCTCTTGCTGTCGAAGATCTGCAAGCTTTTGCGAGTCCTTGTACATTTTATGTTTGAGGCTTATCATTTTCTTTTCTGCTTGACCAAGTTCCGTCTCACGAGTGGCTAACAGGATTTCGATCTCTTCCACTACACGCTCCTTTGACGTGGCCCCATCCTTTTCGCTTGATAAATCATTCTGCACCTGTTCGAGCTGGTTTGTCAATGCTCCAACATGTTTCTGCGCTTGTTCGAGACCATCAAGCGCCCTCCTTTCCTCTGTTCTCCTACTCTCTACAGAAGCTACCAAAATTGCATTTTCACTTTCAAGCGAATTGATCTCGTCAGATAGCGAGCGTTCTTTGGCTTGAAGAGAAGATAGTTCCTGTCGCTTTGCTCGCAGGGAGCGCTCTTTGTTATTAATGTCTTTTTCAGAATCATGTTTTTCCTGTTGAAGCAATGCATGCCTTTTCATATGTCCCTTGACAGAGTTCTTACTATCAGCTTCCTTTTGAGTAAATTCAGCATACTGTGTTGCCACTTCGTTAATAGCTGCATCTCTGTTATTCATTGACTCAATGGTGTACTTCCATTGCTGTATCAGCTGCCGTCTTTCATCGTGTCGAGTCTTAAACCGCTCGGCCAGTTTATCCAACTCATTCTGACTCGAACGAGTCTCAGTTACTTCATTATCCAGCATCGACTTCTTCTCCACCGAAAGCTTGGTGAGGTCCTCTATTACCAATGCCAACTCTTTAATTTTGATATCGTCCACCAATGTGTACTTTTGCATTGCAAGATTTTCTTCCTCCTTCTTTGTAGCCGCCTTTGCCCATTGCTCAAGCTCTTCTTGATTCCAATTGAGATCAGTCTTGAGCTTTTCAAGCTCCTCTTTGGCTACGGTAACCTCGTTCTTGGCACGTTTGATAGTCTTTTGTTTGGTTTCGATATCGTCATCAAGTTTGGAACAATCTCGTGAAAACTGACCAACCTCTCTCTCTGACAACGATACCAAATGATCTTCTGTATCAATTTCATTCTTCTTTGCTGCAACGAGTGAATTGGTATGGTCAATCTCTTGTCGTATGCTTTGAAGATGATCGTTAGTAATATCCGCCCGCTCTTTATGAGACTTAGCTAGTCGGGCTGCGTCGTCCCTTCGCTGCTCCAAAAGTTTGATTTCATTATGTAATGCGATGGACTCTTCATCGGCAAAGTGTGGTAGTTCATCTGTCGACAGCACAGGAAGCTGAGATTCATCACTACCATCTGCTTCTGAGAGAGGCCTGGTCGAGCTGCTGTTCCATCTAGGCACATATGCCTCCTCCTCCTCTATCTTTTTCGCTACAGCCTTAATTGGGCGACTTTGAGTTTTTGACGGCAGCTCGGACGAAGAATCCGGTTGGTCTGCGACATTGTAGTTCTTTCCTTTATTCGTGACATCAATGCGAATATCTTGAATTCCTTCAAGACGTCGATTGACTGCATTGCGATCGTTTTCCATTGCCAGAATGAACAGCGCGTTAAACGAATATACCCTAAGAAAGGACACTCACGTGCTCAAAGACTGATAAATAGTTCATCTCCTCCTGCATGCCACCACCAGGGGATCGTCTACGATAAGATGAAGAAGAGCTTGCAATGGAGATTCAACCTGGACGATGGCGGGAACAAAAAAACCGTTGTCAGAGGCTGTCGGTCAGAGGAACTCATTTTTTTGCTCTTGACCAACCATCTACCCACCGCACCGACACCGATCCATCGACTCTACTAAAGATGGCAGCACCGCAGCCTCGCTCCACCAGAGATGTATCGATTCCATACGACACTTCAATGACTGTCATCTCGACAGTCGCAGTGCTTGCACCTCTTTCAATCTTCGCACTGTCCATTTTTTTCGCAACACATCGGCACGAAAATAATTCTGTTTTCGATGAATTAGAAGGCATGCGTTACTTGCAACAACCAACAGATTGCATCAATGCAACTGCTACCTCTGATCACACACGCGCTACTACATGGGACGCTGTGAAGTTGACATCGTTGGTAGCTTCTTCCGTGGCGGTACTCTGTGCTATCGCATTCGAGTGTTTTCGCCGTGATCCGATTTGTGGAAAATATGTGTATGATAGAAAACGTCTCAAGGATCCTGATAGGACTCCACCTCCGCTCATGCTAAGTCGAAGTCTTTGGACAGGATGTGATGATCCAGCAGACAATAATGGTCGTTGTGGTAGAAAGAAAATGACATGTTGGAAGGTCAAACCTGCCATACTCGAATATCTCTTCGTAAATCTTGACCACAAGTATGTTCGGTACTCCAAAGCAGCTGACGAAGCAAGGAAGAAACGCGAAGAACGTGGTCAGTATACTTGCTGTCGCACGGGCTGGTATCACAATTGCTGCTTTTGTAGTAAGAGAAAGCTCAACAACGAAAGAAATGATGACTTGTTCTTAGATGAAGACGGATATGAGTATCACCCTGGCCATGATTATACACTGGATGAAGCGGTTATTGCAAAAAGATTTGATTTTCAGTGGAGCAAAACTATCAATGACTTATTTCCTACCGAACGCATAGATGATTCCATTGGTACACCAGAAGAGATTTTTGATGCCTGTGTAAATAATGAGCAAGGCGACACTGATGCTGACGCGGAATCTCTTGCACTTAGAGCTACAGAAGAAAATCTTGCTACTGCTGACTGCAAGTCTGGTGAGGAGGAAAGTTTGAATTGTGATGAGAGCGAGAAGAAGAAGAAGATGCCATATCCGTACAGGCTAGTGTACTTGTTCATGCCTCCAGGATTCCATGTGTGGAGCAATGCTCTTCCTTACATCAGCCACTTCTTCTTCTTCCCATCTATTGTGAGACGCTTCAACCTACTCTTTAGACGTCGCGACTGCGATGATAGCAACGACGATATTTCCTTAACAGAGCCAGAGAAGGAGCTGTTGCATTTCGTTGGGTTGGATATATACCTCTTGATACGCTTTGCAAGATTGGGATTCGATGTGACCTACTACCCATTCTTGGTAGCATGTGTTGCGGTTTTGCCAGTGTACTATACTGCTGCAAACGGCTCCCCAAGGAACAATTACCTCTCCAACACAATCAACAGCCTTGAGAACGGATCACAACTGATTTGGGTTGTGATGGTATTCTCATGCGTATTCATCTTTTACGTCTTACGGCGATTGTGGATTGAGTGGGAAGTATTTATTCAATTGCGACACAACTTTCTTGCGTGTGGAACTAGAGCTTTCTACGACAATAATTCAATTCAGAGAAAATATCAAAGGACTTGCATTGTCGAATGTGTTCCAAACGAATTTCGGACCGATGCCGCTTTGTTTGATACATTCAACAAATTATTTCCAAACCAGATTGAAAGTGCAGAGATGTTGGCAGAAACGTCAAAATTGGAAGCTCTCGTTCATGAGCGAAAAAGTCTTATTGTTCGACTCGAAAATGCAGACTCACTTCATCGATACAGGTGCTGGAAAAATACGAGAACCAAGCCTGACAAGCCCAAGGTATGTGGAACTTGGTGCTGAGTTCAATTTCTCCTGTTTTGCTAGTGTTTGCTAATTTATGTTGTCAGATTCGGACCGGCAGGCTTTGTCTTGGAAAGTTGAAAGATATGAAAGCATACTACGAAAATGAATTACTTGAAGTGAATGGTTTGATTGATACAGAATACAGTGCTATTATCGAGAAACGAGCAAGCAACGAAGAATTGAAAAAATGTCAGGAAGAAGGAAAAGTTGAACCGCCGAGGCTTTTTAGTGTGAACACAGTGTATCGACTTTTCCCTTCACAAATCCGTACTTTGATACGCTCCTCAAATCATTTCGCATCTAATTGTGGCATTGTCGAATTCAAAACTGTTGCAGCCAAGCAATGGGGTAAGAATGTGTGTTCCGCGATCGTTTCTCGTCTTTTACCTGTTCATTTACACATTGCTTCTTTTGAATAGCCGTGCAGTGTAACCTGGCAGACGAACCTTATTGGATGGTTACAACGGATGCTCCCGACCCTAGAGACATCATATGGTCAAACATGTGTGTGGATTATAAGTCAATTGAATATAGAGAGAGGATCTCACAATTTATCTTGCTGATAGGGTTGGCGTGCTGGGGAGTTGTTGTGACATGGATTACATCGTTTTCAAGAGTTATTGCAAACGGTTTTGGATTACCTCAGGTGGCCTATCTACAATCATTGGCAGTCTTTCTTGTCCTACTCTGGCTGCCAGCGATCTTCTTGTGGTTTGCAGACAGAGTCATCCGGTTCAAATCAATGTCACAGGTAAGTTGCATCATTCATGTTGTTTGAAGCATATCTTTTGTCTCTCTTCTATACCTATCTGATCTGATTGCTTGTCTCTAGGTTGACGAATTCGTAATGAAATGGAGCACAGGATACCGACTAGCCAACATTTTTTTCGTCTTCTTCAACATTAACTTGATCGAGACGATCCGTTGTTTCAGTCAAAATCCTCAACAGATCTGGATTATTCTTTCAAATGGGATAGGTATGTCGATTTTCATTGTTGATTTGTGCATTTGAGTCATGCTTGCGACTATCCTAAGGAATGAAGGTCGTCTGTGGTTGTTTCTCGACTCAAACACACAAGTAACCATCCCTCACTTTATCACTCTTTTCTCATCATCTACCAAATTCAGTGCGTCAAAGTACCTTCCTTATCAACTTGGTAATACAGGCTGCCGGGCAAGAGACAATGCTCCAGCTATTGCAGTGGAGAAGTCTCATCAAGCAGGCTGTCAAAAGGCCCCTGATTGATGTTAACTCAAAGAGCAGACGATATCTGGATTCTATGAAGGAACCTCCTTTGTATGAAAGGTCATTTGTATTCGGATTCTACGCGCCCACACTTACATATTGTTTGATGATTGGGATGATGTTTGGCTTCATCTGTCCATTAATGTAAGTTGCGCATTGCATTACTCGTGTCATCGCTTCGATCGCATACTAACATAAACTTCGCTCCAGGCTAGGGGTATGCGCTATTTACTTTTGGATAGCGAGCAAAATAAATACTCACAACGGTGCGTCACTACTATTACTGGAGATACTTGGTACGCAAACGATTGTTCATTACGACTCTCACATTATTCTCTTCATTATTAGCACTCTTTGTGTATCGTCAACCATTTGAATCGGGTGGGATCAGATTCTACTATTGGTCAAGAATGACATTAGTTACATGTTACTGCTCTGTTATGATCTTTGCAGGCATGTTAGCTTTCAAGAAGTACCCAAATATGGCAATCTGCTTCTTACTCGTAATGATTTTTATTGTGTACCTTGTCGATAAGGCAATCACGCGAAGGTTTGTTATTCACTCCCTGGAGCTTCCGATAAAATTAGTCGCAGAAGAGGTGGCATTGATTTCAGATTCCAACGTTTCTACCCAGAACGAAGAAGCGAACTTCATATACCGCAACCCAGTCCTTAACCCGAAGTCATGGCAGTAGAATTAGATCAATGTTTCTCTAGAATTCTAAAGTACGTTATATTCATAATGAATCTGCTAGCAGTCTGCACAGTCTAGTTTCCCAACACATGCATCAAGCAGCTTCTCGTTATAAGAGAAAAAGTTATGGCAGCATAGCCAGTGATTCTTTTCTAAGTAATTGCCTGCCATCCATTCAGGATGCAAGCCATCATTCACGCATGAGTTTTCCCGAAAATTAGGATAGAAAGGTTTTTGAGTATAGCTGCTTGTCTTACATTCTTCGACCAAATCATAAAAATAGTAATTTTCACAACAAATGCTTTCCGATGATAGCATGTTCTGTCTGATATAATCAGGTTTGCTACCATCGTCATTTCTACATTCCGCTGTATCACTCTCAAAATATGGATAGAACAGAGAATCTCCTTCTTCACTTGTTGCAGATTGTGTTATAGAATCTATTTCCTGTCCACCATCATCTACTGTGTCTGGCTGCGGCTTCTTCGTAGGTTGGAACGATGGCTTCCGGGTAGGCAATTGTGTTGGGTTTTCTGTTAGCACAGGTGCTTGTGTTTCGACGGGTTTTTGAGCTGCCCCACCTCCGCTACCACCATCACACCGAGTGTCTGGATTATTCAATCTGTCATTTAATGAATCCAAAAGAGGTGTACTTAAATCTGGTAAAATGTCACCTGATATCAGCGCAAACAGAAATAGGGACAGAATTTTAGGTCAAGCATCTTAGAAATCTAAAAACACAGTATCTTTGAGTGTCTTACCTGATATCTCCCAAATGATAAAACCTAGTAAGTCGTTGTCTATAGCATACTCCGCTTTATCACAAATGGCAAGTTCATCATCATAAGACAATAATCCGATACTATCGTACGCAAATTGAGTCTTAGTCTGTTCGTGTCGGACACTCGTAAATTGGGATAACTTCTTCACAATGTTGAAATACTATTCGAGTTAAGAAGTAAGAGTGTTAGTTAGAACATACCTATTTGTGAGTAAAGTTGTTGCCTTGTTGGGCGGAAAATGTATTTTTGCATCACCTACCTGAGGAGTTCCTTCATCATCAGCCCATGTATTCAGATCTGCTGCCCCAGCAAATGCTTGGTCAAAACCATCTAATGTACTCCCTAACGTCGCCAGGAAGCTCCTTCCATAGAACGGTAAGCCAACATTACTGTAATTAGGACGAAAGATGACACGTGTTAGACTATACGGAAGAGCAGAAAGAACAATGTACGGATAGATCAGAGCAAAACTCACATTTGATTTTTCTTCACGCCCCCTTTCAAGAAATTCTCTGTGCAACCATGTACTGACAACTCAGGACTCCCTGGAAAGTCGAACAGTGGTGCATTCGGACCAGTTTTGCTGGACCAGCTGCCATGCAAGTCGTAAGTCATCAAGTTAAATTCTGTAAGGATGTCTTTCATTGTACCCAAAGCAATGCCATTAATGAGATCTGGGCCGCACGGCATAGCTGCAGTAAGCCCATAAAAGCGATTGTTTGCCTGGCCAAGAGCATCCAATTCATCACGGATGGCTTGCATCAAAAGGTTATAGTTCACAGTATCATCAGGTCCACCACTGTGAGAAAGACGAAAGAATATAATCGGTTGAGTCAAAGTTAAACTGATGTAAGTTGTTGCAAAAGCAAACTGTATTCTTCTTACCCATGGGCAGCATACGTTGGGTATTCCCAGTCAATATCAATTCCATCGAAATCGTAATGCTGGACGAGCTTGGCACAGTTCTTAGCAAAATTCTGTCTAGCAGTCGGATTTGCTGCCATTGGAGGAAAGTTTTCAGACAGAGTCCAGCCACCTATAGATGGGTACACCTCAACTCCATTCACATGTGATAAATGTATAAGTCCTGTGTGGTAATGATGCTGACCGCAAACAGGGGGTTCTCCAGGCTTGGCCCAATGGCATTTTGTTTGGCCAGTACCCGACCAATCCCAATCTCCAAACAGAGCCATCGGGTCTCCCCAAACATCAGTGCCGTAAATGTCTCCTGATATTGTTGGTTGGAAGAACGCGAAGTTTAACCGCGTGAATTTGCTGTAGTCTAAATTAACTGGTTTTGCCAATCCCTCCCGATCGTAGATCTGCCAAGATGCTGTTCCAGAAAGAAGAATGTTTGTTGGATCAGATGATACAATTCTTTGCAATCACAAAAAATCACGAGCCCATCTTTTTTAAGAACAAAGTTACTCACCATAATAAGCTATGATCGTTTTATCATGAGCGCTGCATGTTGCTATAAACAAAGGCACACATAGGAGGATGACGATGGGCGCCGCTAGTCTTCGGAACATCGTGGCAAGTTGTTGTGTGCGGCAACGCTCTTAATTCTGAATATTATTTTGAAGTATCTTGTGAAGGTATTTATTTGACACAGGGAGTTAGATTACGGTGCTTGTGGTGCTCTCTATAGAAAGAGTCTCTTCTGCTGAAGAGCAGTGGCAATCATTCTCATGGGCATCGTTCTGCTTTCGATTTGGTTGCGTGATTGAGATTGCATGTGGCGTAAGTACAATATCAGCCCTCCACGAGATTTTGCAAAGGCCCAACCAGCTTCATATTGTATCTGTCCGGACTCTATCCCATTGTATGTTACTTACTCGAACTTCTCTTGCATACTCATGACTTCACAACTTATAATACTTCATGACTGAGTCTTATTTTTTATCTGCGTTATCAGTAGAACTTGAAGTGCGGGCCACCCTACTCATACAAATACTCAGACGGGCTGAAACCATTGACCATGGATTTAACGCCAGACACTGTTGAAATGCAGCAATCGCTTCCTTGTCATTTAATGCATCCATTTCAACTAAGCCTATGCCAGCTAAGGCCTGAAAGTTTCGCGGATCCGCCTCAAGTGCTTTGTTGGAGGCATCGATAGCTGCTTCTCGCTCCCCTAGCATGTAATGAACTGTGGCCTTTTTGTTCCAAGCCTCTCCGTATGCAGGTTCCATCGCAACGATATCCGAAAACGTTTCAAGTGCTTGCTTAGTCTTTCCTTCAATCAGCTCTGAGATACCAGCGTCCAATTGCTTTCTAAGAGAAGAGTCTGGAAATTCTTTAAATACTTCTTTGATTATATCCTGAACAGTTGTTGCATCTTCTAATTTTCCTACTGAATTTAGCAGACAGAACAAGTCATCAAGAGAATAAAAACCTGCAGTACTTCCTCTTCCTTGTACGGATAAAAAGCAATCGGATACAATGTCCTGAACAATAGAGAAAAGCGGACATCGGTGTCAGGTTCAAGTCATTTGGTACATCATAGCGGAAAGTCAAATGTACAACACTAACCTTTAGTTTCTGGATTGTTTCGACAATGGCTTCTTCGTTGTCACCTACATCTTCAGCATGCATGAACTGATACGAAAGAAAACAAAACATGTCAAGTCAGAAGAAAGAGATGGTTGCTCAACACAAAATAATCAATCATCATCATGACATCATGCATACCTTTATTTCCTCCGAAGGAGCAAACCTGCCATTCTCCGTATCCCATCCCCATTCTTCTTCATCGAGCTCCATCTCAAGCTCGATACGTCCATGTTTCAAGTCATATGGTTCTAAATTGTCTTGACACACATAACGCCAGCTTCGAGGCCCACCAAACTCACGAATACAATCATTGACATCTGGTCGAATATGATAGAAAGGCTTTTCATTAGGGTTGTCCACGCCTTGTAATCCATCCCACTGCGAGACATCCATGTGAGGTTTGGGGTCCCATGCTACCACCACACCCCTGAAATTGAATAGCTTGTGCTTTACAGTCTGACCAAGTTTGAAGTCAATGGCGTTTTCATTCTTTTTGTGTATATCGTGAGACCATTGAAGCGCAATGAGTTTGGCATAAAATTGGTTGAGCCTTCTCAGTGACGAGATTGCCAAGTCAAGCGGTGATGATGCTGATGAAATTCCACGCTTATTTTCTATCGTCATGGATTGGAGACTCGATAAGAGAGTAGACGCCAAAGATACCACCGCTTTGTCATCACTACTCTTTTGCTTGTTCAACTCCAACACCGGCAGCAGTAGCCTGTGACCGATGTCATGGATACCATTGATTATTGCTTCACATGAATCTTGTAACTCAGGAGAAACAGAAAGCTTAGCGTTTGAATTTTTCATCAAGGAATCGATATTCTTCTCTATTCCTTCATTACCATCACTCGAAAAGCGATCGAGTGGATAAACATACTTGAGAACGTTGTTGGGAGAAAAGTGGCCACCTTCATTTGGATTGAATTTTGAAAAGTATTGGTGTACCAAATGGTTATGAATTCTTCTGAGACAAGGTTCATCAACAGGTATCAAGTCGTCCTGCGACTCAAGACTAATTGATTTCGATAAATGTAGTAAACTTGAATCATTGATGTCGACAAGGATTGTATACTTCACTGTTGCTTCCACTGAATTATTTTCGTCTTTATTTGTAGAGGTATCACTACTTCTTGCTTCACTTATTTCATACTGCTTGGTTGTCAGTGAAGTCAGTCTGTGACCACCAGACTTAGCCTCGTCGACAGCCCATCCAACAATAACTCCTCTCCACTTTGCCTTCTTGTGTTGTATCACTTGTCCGACATGAAAGAGAGGTACACCCTCCTTTCTGTTGCGGAGTTCTATACTATTTTCTCTCTTTTTGAGCCTGCTATCTAATTCATTGGATGAAAGTTCATTGCAGCTTTTAATTGCTTCAAATGCTAATGAAATTTGATCCTTTTGATCATCATCTACACCACTGCTACTAGCACTTTCCTCAGTTGTACTTTGAATATTTTCTATGGTGTGCTCGTTATTGAGCCAGTAGACAGATCTGATTATAGAGCGAAGTTCATTGATATCCTGAATCTCAGGAAAGGTTATCAGTTTGTCTTTTACGACGATATCTTCTTTATACAATGCATAATGCGCTGGGTGATTGTGTTGTCCAAACTTGACGTTACTTCCCTCTAAGTCGTCGCTGTTTCTACCCAAGAACGAACGCATTTCTCTCAAGCGTTGTAAAGCCACTGGGTTCACTTGTGGCGGAGCGAGAGTCAAGGGTGGAAGCGTATTAAAAGGAATTCCATCATTTCTCCGACACCAAGACAGTAATTGCCGATAGAGAGCTTTGGGGACACGATTACGACTGCTGCTCACATCTGCTGTGGAGAAATTATAACAGCGAGATTTGGGTCGGATGATTGTGAAGCGGCGTTGGAGTAGTATAGATCTCATGGTTTGACGTAAGTGTTGCCGTGTGTTGTCAGAGCTGGCGGAGGAGATAATATAAGACGTCGTCATGATATTATGCATTTTGCCTGTTATCTGGGCGATGATGGGCGGCGACCATCACCGGGCGCGCCACCAGCCAAAAGTGTTCAGAGCACAAAAATTTCCGTTACGATACAACATAAATAGTTGTAGCTTCGCCTGTGAGACAATCAACTAACATCTTCAACAATGCCAATCCTAGCAGTCACCGCCGCTAAGATCCGAGCAGACAGCCCACTCGGCTTTTCTTATAAATTTGAACCGAATGAAGGAATCTTTATCACGAATGTGTCTCGTGACGGATTATTTTGTGAGACGCATCTCAAAGCAGGGCAGCAGATAATTAGCATCAATGGAACGGATGTAAAGACAGTGGACACAAACACTTTCAAAGCAGTATTGGCATCATTAGCAGCTGGAGATGTCACCATCGTGATTAGAACGCATGAAGAACACAATATCTGCAGCGTGACATTCAATTGTGTATGTAATGTAATAAACCGTCAAGATGGATCAATTCAGCGTATGATACGCTCCAAGATGCAAACAAGTGTCGATATCATTCCCGAAACGTTGATACTTGCGGGTGTTCCTCGAGATGTATGGCTACTTATCTATGCATTGATCGAAGAAGAGCTTATGCCTGTATCGTTGGCCTGCTTCAGGGAAAAGGAGGAATATGCGAAGGAGATGTTCAAATATTATAGGAATGTTGGAAAGACGAGCCAAAAGACTGCTGATATGAAGGGCGTACACACTGGCATTCTACATAACAACGTTACACTTGTGGCAACTGCATTGAAGGATAGGGTCAACTCCATACTTGCCAAATACAACATAATGTCTGCTATTGCAACAAAAGAGTTTGAATTGCCCAAATACCCTAATCAAACGAGTCCCAATAAGTTAATGCTGGCTGTTGGGTTGAAATTTTATCCTATGAATTTCGAAACTGTATCTGCTGTGGCTGTGCCTATCTCTGCGACATCTGTTACTCTATGTGGTAGTGATGAGGATGTTGTGTCTATGTCTTTTGCTGGATCCTGAGATCAAAGATGGACCACGAATGTCATGGGAAGAAATGCTCGTTGGAATGTTGCATTTGCATTCATAAACAGCATATTAATAAGTACTCACATCAAGCTGCACACACTCTGAAAACATCGCTTTCTGCACTATGTACATACTTCTATCCCACCCGTGCCTCCGAATATGATACAGTTTATATAATTTAAAAAGGCACTTCTCGCAACAAGCAAGTAAGACGCCAATCAGCGATGATCAGGCGATCCTTGATAGCTCAGTAGGTAGAGCGCGAGACTGTTAATCTTGAGGTCAAGGGTTCGATCCCCTTTCGAGGAGCTTGTTCTTTTGTTTTTTTGCTGAAAACGGAACGGCGGCGGGTAGGGGGGCTCCTCTTCTCTTCTTCTATTCCTTCTCCTTTTTGTCATTTTTGCGTCAAAATCTCATTGCGCGAAAAACCACTCACGTTGATTCGGGGTTGATCATGTTGATCCACCTACATACCTTCTTGGGAACACCACTTTTCTCTCCTACACAACTAAACCATGTCGGGCAACTCCGATAAAGCCGCTCGTGGCTTTTCATTAGCGGGCTCATTGAATGGAGGGCACCAGAACAACGGCAACGTTGGGAGAAACAAAAAGGACGCATCGGCTAGACTGCGAGAAGGTCTGAACACTACACTGTCATCTATGTCATCGGCGTCTTTGTCAATATCGAAGAGCCCAGTTTCTTCTCCCGATCGAAGCTACACGAAGCAAAGAACTTCACATAGAAGAGTTACTTCCTATAGACAAAATTCTGCTCCAAAATCTCCAAGCAGGAGTCCTCAGAATCAGAAGCATAAGCGCTCGGTGTCACAAGATATAATATCTTTGGGCGGAACCAACGTTCCAACTTTATCTCAGTCGCCCAGCACAGATAGCTCAGATAAACAATCCCGAAGCAACACAAAGGGAGGATACTCTAGTACTCCGTATTCTTCGCCTTCCAATACACCAATGAACAAAAATATCGAAGAGAATCACTCTGCGGCTATGGGTTTTAAGGATGCATTTACAGTGTCAGGAGCAAAGAAAAGTTCTGATTCTAATAATACAAAGTCTCCCTCTTCATCTCAAATGAAGAAACAAGCAGCAGCTGGAACTATCACATCAAAATCACCAAAATCAGCAGTAATTCAAACAACAATCGGTAGTAGCTCCCCTCTAAAACAGCAGCAGCTCAAGAGAAGTACGAATGCAACTCCATTATTCGTCAATAAACGTGTATCAGCATCTCCCCCTAATACTCCTCCAGAATCGCCGTCTCCATCCAAGATGAATCAACAACGAGTTTCACGGGCATCTTCGCCGTCTCCTAATAAGATGAAATCGAAAAGTACACGCTCACGATCGCCATCGCCTGCAAGAGTACTAAACTCAGCAACAACTACTACAGCAACTGCAACAACAACACGTGCGGCATCCCCAATGCGTGCTCCATCGCCATTACAATCAATAAAGAGCAAGTTGACACAAAAAAGTGGAAAGTATTCGACTGCAGTCAGTAAAGTTTTGGGAGATGACGATTCCAATGCTGCAGCGAGTATTTCAGAGAAATCCAAAGGCAGTATTCCTACTTCCGGCAGCAACAGCAGTCCTACGAAAACAACATCTTCTTATGGATCTCCTCAAAGGAAGGGTAGGTTTAGGACGCGATCGCCTTCTCCTTTACGTTTTATTCGACCAAGTGGCAGCAAGGACACACTTGACAATCGTTCATACACAAATCTAGATGGAGACGATCAGGAAACAACAAGTAACAGTGCATCCTCCTTCTCACTAGGGAAAACATCATTGCGTTCCATGTCACCTGGTCGGCTAAAGAAGAACATCCAGAGCAAACTCACGTCGGCATCACCTAAGCGAGAGCGCCCTCCACCTCCACAGTCAAAAATACCTCTGCATCCCGGAGGCTTAGAAGATGTTAGAAGCAAGCACAGTTTTGACGATGGTTTGGATCAAATCGCATTAACTCTGGAGAGAACCACTATGAGTTTTGATGTCATTGACGATGATCCAGCAGGAGCAGCAGCAGAAGAAACGGATGAAGAGGAATCTGTGGACATGAATGTTGATGAACCTGATATTGAAGACGGGTGTATTATCAACACAACTTCATCTAACTTATTCCAAAGGCGAGAATTTGTACGCGCAATGGGAGGGGTCAATGAAGGATTGTCAACAAGAAAATACATTCAACAAGGAGACGCTCTCTGCGATCAAGGAGGAGAACAATTGGATCGTGCACTTCAAATGTACTACGCAGGTCTGGGAACAGTTTTGTCGAGGATAAGGGAGTGGACAATTGAACAACAAGAAGAACGAGATGCCTCAGTTGTTGGCGGCGCAGAAAGTGATGTTTCTATCTTACCATCGGCAATACCGTCGAATTTGTCTTATCGTGACTTCGTTAGTGCTGCAAACTGTGCTGACGTAAATGTGCTTCTCCTTGTTATATCGTCGATCCTCTTCCGTTCGGGAAATGCTCACTTTCGGCTTCAACATTTTGAAAGTGCTTGTCGTGACTATTCCAGTGCACAGTCATATCAATCGATTCGGACAAAAGCGCTAAGTAGACATGCGATGAATGAATCTCTCGAGATGGAAGATGCGAAGTTAAATGGACGGGTGAAAAACAATATGGCCTCAGCTCTGTCTAAACGGCAACTGTACGAAGAGGCTCGTGCCGAGTATACGAAAGCATTGCAAATAAAGCAAAGTACCTTGGAGGCACTGCACAAGACAATGCGCCAGAAGGGTGATTCTGCGAAGGATATGGACGATAAAAACTTGGTGTCAGATATTGCATCCACCTTTCACAACATTGGCCTGCTTCGATTGAATTGTGATGAAGCTGCTAAATCAGAGAAGGCATTCAAGCAATCTCTCTCGCTCCGGGTGAAGAAGTTTGGTTTAGATGACTTGCGTGTTAGTTCAACACTCAACGCACTAGGCGGACTTTACTACAAGACGAAGAGATATGATGATGCCTTTCGCTCTTACAAGGAATCTTTACGCATTTGGAAGTTGAATGGCAGCAAATCTGATCTTCAGACCGCGGAGCATTATTATAACATTGGCTTGGTGTTTTATGCGAAAGGTCCATACAGCAAAGCGAGGGTATCAGTTGCTGAGTGTGCCAAAATTCGACGGCAATTGTGTGGGAACGTTAGTCTCCCTGTTGCAGAAGCACTCACCCTATTCGGTAAGGTGTCGCTATCATTGGGCAATTTCGAAGACGCATTTGATAAATTTCAAGAAGCGCTCGCTATCCGGCAAAAACTGCTCGGGAAAGATCATTTGTTGGTGTCTAATGTTCATTTGGTCATGGGCAAAGTTCATCTTGAGATGGAAGAGTCTGATGAGGCGATGCGCTCATTCTCTGTCGCTCTTGCCATTCGGTCCGATCGTCTTGGAAAACATCATTTATCTACCGCTGAGGTCTTGCATGCGATCGGATCCGCTTACATCGAAGTAGAAGAGTACCCAAAGGCTTTAGAAACACTGCAAGAAGCACTGCGTCTTCAACGCCATTTCCTGGGGCCTAGTCTAGAAGCGGCAGAGACGCTGAATACGATGAGCTTGGTCTTTTTCAAATCTGGCGATACAGAGAAAGCAATCGAGCTTGGCGAAGAGGCTTTGGTGATGCTCAAATCATCAGCCGGGTTTGATCACATACTTGTTGCCCATGTCCTGAAACATAATGGTGATTATTACCAAGATATCGAGGCTTACGATGATGCAATGGAAGCGTATGGCGAGAGCCTTCGTATTATGGCTGCATGGCTCGGAAGAGAACATGTCTTGTTGTCAAAGACTTTGAGCGAAGTTGGCGTGGTGCGTTTCAAAACGGGGGAGTATACGATAGCAAAGCAGTCTTTTACAGAAGTAAGTATGTTGTGTGTTTTGATTTTCTCTTCATTCGTGTTTGAGGCAGCACTAACCATGTTTTGACAATTTCTATCCAGTCATTGAGAATTATGCGTCTGCCCGGTAATGGTAACGATAGCTCGTCAATATATCCTACATTGAGTCATTTGGGACACGCACTCTACAAGAACAAAGAACTCAAGCTTGCATCTGAAAGTTATCTGGAATCATTTAATATCCAAGCAAGTATTGTAATTGGGGAGGAGAATCGAGATTTGGAAGGCTTCAGTAACAAGATGACTTGCATTGAAGATGAAATACTGGCACTAGATCAAAGTGGCGAAGATACCTCAGAGCTTTCTTCAGCCCTCGGTGGGATTGCAAATATCCTCCGTTACATTGGACTAGTGCACCAAGAACAGGGAGAGTTTGAACAGGCTTTGTACGTGAACAAGCTATCTCTCTCAGTACGTCTGTTGCAACCGTTCAAAGACTACCCAGCAATTGCCCTCATGGCGGAAACTATTGCGATGTTTGAGTTCAAGCTCAAAAATTTTGAACAAGCGCTTGACCACTTCAATCAAGCACTGCAGGCGAAGAAAGAAATGCAAGGTGATGTCACGATCGACGTAGCAAGGACGGTGAATAACCTTGCCAACATCCACTTTTCGCTTGGCAATCTTGACGAGGCGATGGAACTCTACCAGGAAGCATTGGAGATTAAAAAGAGCTGCCTTGGGGAGGATTCTGATGATGTTGTCAACACCCTCAAGAATATTGCACAAGTGATGGTCACAGCGGGAAAAGAGCAAGATGCGTTGCAAGCATATCAAAGTATTGTCAACATTCGCCAAGAACGTTATGGAAAGAATCACAGGTCTGTTGCTGAGACTCTGGCGAGTATGGGTGATGTGTATATCAAACTCGCAGAGCTAGAAAAAGCGATGTCTTACTTTGAACAGAGTATCAAGATACAAAAGACTCAAGACGGTCCTTGCGACGAGCGTATATTGGAGAACTTGGGATCTATCTACGGTAAATTGGGAAATTGGCAGAAGGCAGAATCCATCTTCAAGGAAATTGTACAAATCAAACGTTCAGAACATGGTGATGACTATTTG
Organism: Skeletonema menzelii; assembly: GCA_036940005.1. Classification (NCBI taxonomy): domain Eukaryota; phylum Bacillariophyta; class Thalassiosirophyceae; order Thalassiosirales; family Thalassiosiraceae; genus Skeletonema; species Skeletonema menzelii. The sequence continues at coordinate 14,026 of JALLBH010000160.1, read as the reverse complement.
GCTGTGGCCAGAACACTTGATCTATTAGCGGTTTCGTACATTGAGCAAGAGCGTTCCTCCGAGTCTATTGAACACCTCAAAGAGGCTCTACGCATTCGAAAGGCTTGCCTTGCTTCAGATGACGATGAAATACTGGCTTCCCTTAATAAGCTTGCCTTTGTGTATAAATCTTTGAATATGACAGATGAGATGGAGCAGGTAAAAGCAGAGTTTGAAGCTATCCAAAATGGATTTGATCTATGATGAATGGTCTTGTATAGTTATCGTGAGTTGCACGTAGGTCACTTTTTGCAGGCTTAAGCAATAATAGTAGTGACTCTCTTGCATGTAGCCTTGTGTAGTTCAGCAGCGCGGCATTAACTACCATGTACTCCTTGGCGATGAGATTCTTGCACTTCAAGCTATGACGCAGGTTTTGCCGCATACTTAGGTAGATAGGTACGGCACTCTCAATAAGATTATTTGTGATTGGCAAGAGAAAGAGATAATCAAGTTTGTGAGATAATATGCTTTTGGAGAAAGCGCCCGTTGAAATGTACAGGGGAATTAATATCTTATATTTCAACCCGATTCAAAGATTCTCCACTCGGCTTTCAGCGAATTGCGCGAAAGGCCCGCCAAATCTTTTTGACATCGAGCAAGCGGCGCACAACCTGCTTGCGTTTCAATCTAGATATCACGACAAAATAGTGAGAGAAGTGCAAACCGTGTGACAGCTTTTCATTGGCACTGGAGCATCCTGCCGTTGAGAAATCATCCTCCCCTGCGTTTCATCACCACTGCCGTTGGCATCAAGTTACATCACCATCACTACTATCAATCTATTAGGTGGGGTTGCATGGACAATTGACAACGCTACCATTGTTCTTCCTTCAATCATACCTGGATCTGAAAGCTCCCGCCACGATCGAGCCTTCTCATTAGGATTTGCTCCCTTTGCGCGAAGCACCGCTCCACCTGCCAAAGAATATAACAGGCGAAGCAGCAGAGAAGAACAAGACTCTATTGCACAACAATACTATTGACGCGATGGCTCCTGGTGCCGAGACAATGGTCCTCCCCGCAGCCTCCTCCGTCCACCACGCCACGTCTTCCTCCACCACAGAAGCCGGCGAACCGTCGCGCCCACCGGCAAAGCAGAGCCGTCCGTCTTCCTCGTCCACTGATCAGAGCATGGATTACACAACGCCCAAGCGATTCAGAGTCAAAAATGTTTCCTTGCCCGAATCATCGTCCACTGCGGCGGAAAAATCGTCCAGTGATAATGCCGTGACTCCCAGCACGGTGGGGCCGGCGGAAACTCCCGATAGCGTTATTGCGGGGGAAAATCCCGTCACGGCCTCTTCTGCAGAAACATCACTGACCGGGGTGGATGGTGCGCATAATAAACAATGGGGGGCAGCACAAGGCAATGGTGACAATTCCTCCTCCGATGCAGAATTTGCATTGGGGGGAGGAGCCGTATCGGCCGCAGAGCGTGTCAAGATGAATTCTCGATCCTGCAAGAGCAACCACCACCAGCAGCAGCCGCAACCACCACTGCACCATCACCAAGTAGTGATGATGGCAAGCAATCATAGCAAGGCACCATCCGCTGCATTTACTCAAATTACTCCTTCGATCAAGTTGGGACCTCGCATTACGCATGGTGACAACGAAAATAGAGAAGGCGAATCACCGCCGCCGGTGATGAAATTGAATATGCATCAGAGGGGGCAGAATGGACATGGATCGTTTGAAGAGTTGCCATCAAAGAAGGAGTCATCAACAACATCAATTGCTTCCGCTCCTGCCGCAGTAGCAGCACCGAGTACTCCATCGAATACAATGCAGAATGCACCGCAGCAGAAAAAACAGCAGCACCCTAATCGATTCAAGGCGGAACATCAACTACCCCCTCCCTCATTTTTGGCAGCTAAGATTAGCCCTTTGAGGTCCAAATCATCAAGGGCAAAAAAGGTGGATACAAAGACTAGGGGGAAGACACCTCCCCCTCCTTCATCGGCAATTGCAGCAGCATCCAAAAATGCAGACGTAAGTTTCTTTGTATGAAAATCAAACATTATTTATTTTTCTGCGCTTTTTCTAATCCCTTTACTTATTTTCAAATTGATACATCTCCATCGCAGCAACCAGATTTGCTTTCCCCTGGAATGTTCTTGGCTCCACGTACTCCGAGAAGCACTCAGCCCGGTGCGAAGACCACCGGTATGACACCGACTAATTTTGCAAGTGATTTTGGCAAGGGCCTCAAGCAACAAGATCCAATCCAATACGATCCAGCCAATTCATTTGCATGGTTGGATACTCCCGGTGGACATGGTCTCTTCTCTCCGAATGGTGGTTTAACGACATACTCTGCTCACAATACTCCCCGAGGGATGTATGGCTTCCTTGGATCCGCCAAAACTCCGGGGGGGAACCTCCCAGATGCAGAAGTGCTCAAGGCCAATGGAGATTTGGGAGTGAACACACCCAAAGTTCCAGATTCTCAACAGGGAATGATCTGCATCTCTCCTGTCAATTCGAAGAGGGGGAAGTCGAAACCTTTTTCTGCCCCCGAAACTCCCATGAGTATTAACTACAGTGAGATCTTTGCATCGCCCCAGTCAACGATTCGTAGGGCAGATATCCACACGGCTGAAAATAATATCAATATTGATGCCGATCTCAATGCATTACTCCAACTGGCAGAAACAACCACTCCTGGAGGGACTCGACCGATTACTTTCATGTCACCTGTGCTTAGTACTCATTTGAGGAGACAATCGACCAATGGAGATGGTCAGAATACCGAGCCACCGTCGTCGTTACAGCTTCCCATCATTAGTGGATCTTCTTCTACAGCTGCTGAGAAGGGTACTCCTCAGCTTGCCATTAGATCCACCGCTAATGGAAGGAGTGCAACCAAAGGGTCTGGAAGGAAGAGAGGCAGGCCACCCAAGAATAAGAACAAGAACGTCGAGACCCTTGCTTCAAAGCAGCAGCAGCAGAAGCAACCGCCGCAGCAACAGCAATACCAAGAACTTCCGACGTACCAACAACCTCAGGTTATGCATTATCATGGAGGCGCCCCTCAACAGTATTATCATCAACCTGCTCACCATCACCAAGGATGGGTGTATCCTGGCCAACCTCCTCAGTATGCCTACGCTGACCAAGTGCAACAGCAAGCTGCCTCCCCGGAAGAGTCTGAAGGCAAGACTGTTACAAGAGGTAGGGGAAAGAGACGAGCTTCCAAAGTACCAGGCTCGGCGGAGAGTTCTGGTAAGAGGGTAAGAAAACCTACTCCAAAGAAATCCAAAGTGCCACAAGAACTGGATCCTCGGGATAATGAAAAGATTGAAGCAGCGATAGGCGCCGTAAGGAGGTCTGGAGGAAAGCAGAAGAAGAGCCCCGAAGACAAAGGATCATTGCCGCGTGGTGTGACTATGCGACCCTCTGGAAAATGGGTAAGTAACTGTGTATTTCATTTGCACTCGTATTTTGCTCCAACCATCTCACTCATTCCATTCCTATTATATTCTTATTTCGCATTGCAGCAAGCACAACTTTACTACGCAGGAAAATCACGATACATTGGTGTGTTTGATTCGCGTGAGAAGGCATGCTTGGCATATGAAATCTCAAGGGAAGTGCTCAAGACGGATAAGGGAGAAGATCCAAAGCCCTCTGAGATTGATGCCAACATCAATTTAGCTCGGAAAGCTGCTTTTGCCGGAGTGGGAAAGAACTGATTGGTATTATATTCATAAAATGCATTTGGTGATGTTGAACATCAGGTACTGATCCACTCCCTGTATATATGTTATGCACTCTTGTATAGATAGAGGAGAACATCGTAGACGGCTCGCTACAATAGAAGAAACCAGTACAATAGAATGAAGTTATTCTGATTACAGTGAGCTCCTTTACATTGGGCTATTTTTTAGATAACACAATATTGGAAGGTCAAAGGCCCACCTACCTGGCAGTTTTAAAGAGATCTGTTCCAGAATTCCGGCGCAAAAATCGGAAGGCACAAGATGCAGGATGATCGCTAAATAGTAGTTCTTTAGAGATTAGAGTGGGATCCTACCTGCCGAAACACTGAAGAGAATGGCCTAATGTCGGACAGGATTATCTCACTTTTATCGCCAAACCAACTAAATACTGATTCCGACGTGAAACTATCGAATCTTATTTTCTTCGAGTGCATTTTAGAGCAAAGCTGTCTCCTTTCAGCGGGAAAAGTTAGCATGATGGGAACCCAACCCGAATTTCCCTCCATCATGATGTTGTGTGTCATTGGCGTGCAAAATCAAATCAGTATTAATTAGCTCTAAGAACTGTTGCCTACCACCGTTCTGCTGCTATTATACTATAATAATAGGCAGCAGAGTTGGGTAATTAATAACTCGATAGCAGTGCATTATTATTTGATCGGCGGGCACGCTCCAGGTTCCCCAATCAAATTTAGCCGAATTCTTTCTGCACACAAGTTAGGTGTGAGAATATTCAGCCAAGAAGAGAAGAAGAGGTGGTAGCATTGTTCTCTAAGAGAATTCTATATATCTACAGTTGTATTATTTTGCCGCCCTACGCCAGAAGAACTTAAATGGCGGAAGTGATTCCAATGATGGGAGGCCGTGATTTTGCGGCAGTAGGCGACAGCACCGCAGAATATGATATTCATGCACAAAGCCCCCTGGTAGGAGGGGAGTACCAACATGAACAGCAGCCCCAAGGACAACAACCTGCCGCGGGCGGCGATCAATACGCCGAATATTCTCCCTATCCTCCTCCTCACCATCAGGCGCCTCAAGCCGCGGGCGGAGACCCCGTGTATGGAACTCAGCCTCCCCACTTTGACGCGGCTCCACCTACGCACGGGTTTCAGAATATCAATGACGACAGTAACCATCAAGATAGCATCGATGAAAAGCCACGTTCATCTACGAACACTCAGGTCATTATTGATCAAGAGAGGCTAGAGCGACCAATGAAGCTCTTTGTGGGCCAAGTTCCGAAAGACATGGCAGAAGAAGACCTCGCTTTCCTCTTTGAACCATATGGTCGCATTCTTGATCTTACCATTATTCGGGATAGGCGGTCTGGGAGCCATAGGGGATGTGCCTTTGTGACGTATGAGAGTGGAGAAGATGCCATGAAAGTTGTTGATGAGATGCATGGAAAGTATACCTTTGAAGGCGCATCTTGGCCGGCTCAAGTGAGGCCGGCGCAAGGTGAGATTGATGATGACTTAAGGTCTGATGGTAAGTTCTTTTGGTGTCACAGATGGTGCAGATTTGCGTTTTCGTTGCATCAATCTCATTCCCTTTTGTTTCGTTTCCCATTTTTTAAAGACGTCTCAAAGCTATTTGTTGGGCAACTTCCCAGAGACGTGGATGAACAATTCATTCGTGAATTATTTGCTCCTTATGGAGAGATTTCAAGCATTTTCGTTATCAAGAAGAAATCAGAAACCAAAAATGGCTGCGCATTTGTCAAATTCGCTGAAAGGGACATGGCCCAAGCTGCAATTGATTCTCTCGATGGGGAGATTCGCATGGAGGGAGTCGACAAGCCCTTGAAGGTTAAGTTTGCTGACCCGAACAAACAGCAACAATGGCAACAACGTGGGGGTGGCACACCAACTAGGGCACCTGTCCATCCAAATCACAATGATATGTATATGAACCAAAGGGGAATGATGGGAGGTGGGTACTACATGACTCATCCTCCTGGATCTATGTCTCCTGTCTACCCTCAAGCAGTTTCTCCCGAAGAGTATTCACAAACTGATGGCACCCCTCCAGCTGCCATCATGACTCCAGGAATGCAACCGCCTCCTCTTATGGGCATGCCTCCAGGAGCATACCAGCATGGTCACGAGTCACCAGTGCCGCCTTATCACCAGGCCATGCCGCACCCTTATCACCAAGGTTACGTGTCTTACGGACACGGACCTCCTTCACCCTACGGACATGGCCAGCAACGCCAAAGCTCTCCTAGCTTCGGAAGAGATGCTAGAGGGCCTCCAATGCCTCGAAGGCCCCGAGAAGGCCCGGCAGGTGCTAACCTTTTTATCTACCATCTTCCGATCGACCTCACAGATGCTGATCTTGCGACGGCATTCAACCCTTTCGGAAATGTTATTAGCGCCAAAGTTTACGTTGATAGATACACTGGAGAATCCAAAGGCTTTGGATTCGTTTCATATGATTCAGTTGTGAGCGCCGAGCTCGCTATTGAGCAAATGAATGGGTTCCAAATCGGAAACAAGAGGCTCAAGGTCCAGCATAAGCGAGTGTCACATAGGCCTCCACAGACGGGACTAGCCAACCCTGAAGCTAATATGCCACTGATGGCACATCCTCTTGCCCAGCCTTCACATCATGGTTACTACGACCAACATCAAATGCCAGGTGGTCCAGGTCCTTATGATCAAAATGTGGGCTCATCGCAGCCTCCTCAGCAGATTAATGTTTCCGGCTTAATTAGGGATGTCGGCGCGCTTGAGGCTGATGATAACGGCAGTGATCCGCAAGTAGCAAACGAGAGCTAAGCCTCTTTTATTTGATGTCTATGATATGTGTTATGGTTATGTGGAAGCGTCTCTTTAAGGCTAATAGTTTAATAAGCTTTACACTATACACTATCTAAAGCGCTAGTTTTATGTGCAATTGACCAGAAGAGCTTTGGAGGAAAAGTTAATTGGCCAAGTTATTTAGCTTGTTTTGTCAAATTCACGTCTGTGAACGAAGTGATTGGCAAGTTGCTGGTGCAATAAACCTTGAGTTTGTGATCATCTGCTTGAAGGTAGGGCACTTCAGGAAAAGAGAGCCAAGCTGCAATACTTCTGACATCAAATCGTGAATAGTTTAGGGCTATCCTCGTATCATGGAACTGTCAATGTGCATGTAGAATGTTTTGATTTCAACATGAAGTCATCATATTATGTATTTAACATACGACACACCCACTTGATGAACCGCTTAATTTCGCTTTCAATTCTTTCTCCACAGAATCATACGACTTTGCAAATCCAGCTCTATCGGGTAGTTTGTTAAAGCCATGTTCATGAACAAGCTTGTTCCGTATTGTGACCAAATATCGTAGTTTCTTCACTGTTTCCGAGCTGAGACCATGCGATTCTTGAACCGCTGTGATTTTGTCGTGTAACCCAACCGTCTTGCCACTCGGTGCTCCGAAGCCGGACTCGAGTAAGTGCTCCAAATCTTTAGTTGCCCTGATGACTAACTCGAAATCATTTTTGTATTGATTGTAGGAAGAGGTGGATGAAAACGTAGCTCCCATTATGCCCTGCAAATAAATAATAAGGCAAATATTATATGTTTGAAAGTCTTGAGAATACTTAGTGGGCTGCTGACACTGTCAATGATAAATGATAATGCGACGCAAGTACTATCGAAGCGCTCCTGCTAGATATTATCGAAATCCTCAAACCTGTTTTTGAGATTTGCCAAGTGCAAATAATCGCCAATCATCGCAAAGCAGGCACGGCATTATGATGTACATCATATCATAGTTGTTGTGTGTTGAGGCGCTGCAACAAGCTTAATTGCCCCGAAACAATATGTAGTTACTCCTCAAGCAAGGAAATTAGCACATAATATCTAACAGTAGCACCAATGAACTCCGATTTCGCCTTCCCTGCCTTTGAAAGCCACGGCGGTTGTCTGGAGCCATTTAACGACGGGCATTGCCCTGAAACTCAAGCTTCTTCCTCCGCAGATGCTGCTAGAATTGTGAGATACATATGTCCATCTGCATCGAACTCAATAGAAAATAATGTGCATGTTTATAATGACGTGCTCCATCCTCATCACGTCCAGATGCTCTATGAAGCTACCGCCCCTACCCAAAACCATGACCATGACATAGACTCGACTAAGACAACTCCGTGTCTTCACCTAACTGGCGAGAGTCCCTGGGGCACTTACGTGACTGTCGAAGAAGCTTTGGATTGGATCAATTGGACCAAGATGAATGCCAAATGCAAAGTCGATACAACAACATACGAAGATTACGTAGCATCGTGGAGAGAAAAGCTGATAGATTTCTACCCATTTGAGCAGAAATGTATGTCATTATCTGATGAGAAAAAGGAAGAGCATTCATACCAAACAACAGGGAGGAAGGAAAACTTTGATTTGGCTAAGAATCATTGTGAAAATATGGATCTCATGCGTCATGCTCTTGCTGTTGAAGCGGTTGCGCAATTCTTTGTCGAGACGATTCCATCATCATCAGGCAACTTCGTCACAACATCTTCTCAGCAGAGTCAACCAACAAACGAGAAGCTCTATACAAAAAGTGACTTTCTGAGACAAACTCATGGTGTTGCTGTCTGGGCGTTATCGTCAAGACCAGGAGCATCGGTGCAGTACCATATTGATTACGCCGAGTTGTTGAGATATGAGTACAATGTTACTGTTCCTCCTCTCTTTGCTGGAACAATCCAATGCAGTGCTCTATGCAACAATGATCAGATCGTAAACGCCGCAGAGAATGTAAAAACAAAAAGAATGGTGGGAGGTGAATTCTGTGTGAACTTACGTGGGTTAGATCACTATGCAGAGCATGGGTACAAAGGGGTGTTATCAGGAGATCCGATGGGAGGTTGGAAGAGACCAGACTCAGCAACATGTGGAGTCCATTTTGACTCTTCCAACAAATGGGTAACCATCCCATATGCATGCAATCGAGGAATTGTACACAACGGTGATTTACCTCATCTGTCTGCGCCCATTCAACACATCGATGATGATAACCTCTCTCGCGTCATTGTTGGATTCAATGTATTCGGCCATGACGTAGGTGCTAGAGTAGCCAAGGCTCCTGAGCACTCAAGACAGTTTCGCCGCCAGGTCAAACTGTACAGAACCACGCTGAGTGCACCGAAAGGAAACGGAAACGGAAGCAACGGTGGCATGGATCTATCTCAAATACGCAATAACAAAGGACTAACAAAGTTACTTGTACTTGCAAAGCGTGAGCGAGTAAAAGCGCAATTACGCCATGATCAAAAGCAATTGACTTGTAATATCTGGAATCATCTTCTACGCCATAGTGCTTCTGGTGAAAATAGGCACTTGTGTGTTGGTGATATCGTTGAAAAATTTGGCATTCCAAGCACAGAATCGGGCTGGCCGACACCTGTCGATGCACATGTCCACTTGCACAACATGCTCAAACAACAAAACAGTACAGAGGATGGAGGCAAATTTCATGATGTGGATGGGATTGGAGGATTATGCGGTGCACATTACAAGATTGTTTTAGTGAATGATTTGGAACCATCGACTCGGGGCAAGCTGATCGCCGCTTCCACTGCAGTATCAATCACCAGAAGTGACAATGACACCTTTCCTGAGTGATGCATGCGCTTTTCAAAGGTACTCTAGTTTTTTTCTTTTTGCGACGTTGCTCATGCATTGATTTGACTATGATTTTTGACACATCGTTGTAATTGTAATTTATCTTTTGCAATGATTATCAAACCTCTTTCATTTACCAGTCAGCACTTCCTTCGAATTGATTTGAGTTTTCAGGAGTGATTCCCTTGGTAGCGAGCAACTTGCCCAAAGGTGAGTCGACCTTAATCTTTCCACTCATGAACGGATAGTACTTTCCAGGAGGTCCAGGATTTTTGATCAATTCTTCCTTGACAATTTCCTCAATTTCTTCTCTTCCATGTGCAATGTTGTACACTTTCTCGGCAACCTTTGCAGGAACAACAACAACTCCGTCTTGATCTCCAACAATAGCATCTCCCGGTCGAACAGTCACACCGCTAACGCTAACAACACCATTGCATTCCCATGGCTGCATTGCAGCTGGTCCCTGGCGCGCTGTTGTTGAGTAAGAAAAGCAAGGGAATCCATAGTTGATGATTTCATCGGTATCACGGACAGATCCATCAGTAACCAAGCCACCAATATTACGTTGCTTCAAACGAAGAAACTTAATGTCTCCTCCAACCGATTCCCAAGGTCCAACTGATGACATAACAAGTACTTCATTGGGCCCACACTTTTCGAATGCTTCGTATTCTGGACTTTCTCCGCCCGGTGGCTTATCTGCGGCGATATCAGGGCGAGCTGGAACAAAGTTCAAAGTGACCGCCCTTCCTACACATTTGTGTGAGGGGTGCAATGGCCTAGCACCGTCAATTTGAGCTGATGCGGCAGAAAAAAAGATGGTGAGTACATTTATAACATTGAGAATGTTTGCAATGAAAAGGAAACGATATGCTTACCAGCAGGCCATCCCATCACCCAGAGACCGTCGACGAGGGCTTGTGTTGAGAGGCTGCCCAACTTTGATAGAAGTTCATCACTAATCTCTCCACCTTGAGCGGGGCCCATGGCCATTGTGCGCTGGGCAATGTTGATGGTGGCATTGCTGCGGGATGCAGCGGCAGTAGCGGCGCGGCGGAAGGTTGAAGATAGCATGGTAAGAGAATCTTGGAAGATATTGTGAGCGGAGAGCGGAGGCAGGCAGGAGGTGTGAAAGAGCAAAAGTGTGAGCTCGCTCGGGATGCTGACGTCAGGGTGGTCAAAGGGCCCCGCGCGGCCCATGTGTTCGATGTACGTACATACGCTTTTATTTTACTCGTGAACTGTCGTGAATAAAAAAATGAGTCCCTCCCCACTCAATAATGTCCAATGCCCTGAACTCAGTAGGAACGATCGCTGCCACCATTCTTCCCAGCATACATCTCATCGCTTTGTCATCAGCGGTTCACACAAAAAACGTCGGGAAATGAACTCAATAAGAGCATTCCTCGCATCAATCGCGCTGATAATATTACCATTTCGCGGTGCTGACGCAATTTCTGCAAATCCCAGTCCAATCATTCAGAAGGAGGGGCTTCCTCCAATCTACATGAAAGGAGATGAACACTTTCACTGGGAGGAAGACGAAAACGGATACACCATCATTGATGATCCAGACAATCAATATCCCAATACGACGCGTAAAGTCTATGCGACAATTGATGATGCAACTGGAAATCTCGTCAGTACCGGCATTCAGTTTGGTTCGTCATCGCCTTCGTATTCTTCTCCTGCCACGCTAGGGTTGAAGAAGCACGTCAGACCTTCTAAAGAGAGACGCAAAGCAATCTGCGGAGACTATTGTAATGATGTATTCTCTATTGGCCGAAACAATGATGGAATGAGGAGAAGAAAGTTGTTCCAAAAGCAAGAAGAACGCGCAAATCGACGACAGCTAGCATCGGAGGGTTCTCTCCGTAATCTTGTTGTATTGGTTCGTTTCGCAGACCATATTGATAGAATGCTTCCTAGTCCATCCGAGTACGACATCCTTTTAAATGGCCCCGGCGGTGAATCAACAACTGCTCCCACTGGATCTGTCAACGACGTATTCTTGACCAACTCGTATGGAAAGTTTAGTCTACAGAGTACGGTATATCCGTGGATCACTTTATCGCAACCAGAATCATATTATGGTGATAACAAGTCGGGAGTTGGTAGTAGGATTTTCGAAGCAATTCGCGAAGCACTTGCATTTATAGACTCGGATCCGACGTTTGACATTTCAGAGTTCAACACAGATTATGACCAAGGGGATCCATATATCGATGCTATTACCATTATACATTCGGGCTACGGTGCTGAATTCGGCGGATCGGATTGTTACGGGAGTTTAGCGAGCAATAGAATCTGGTCACACAATTGGTTTATGTACGATGGTCCTTGGACAAGCGCGGATGGGACTGTCCGAGTAAGTGACTACCACATCAATCCCGGCCTCTGGGGAGTCTGCGGATCGGAAATATCTCGGATTGGTGTGATAGCACACGAAACCTTGCACTTCTTGGGGTTACCCGATTTGTATGATCCTCAAGGAGGAACTGGGATTGGAGATTATTGTCTAATGGCGAACTCGTGGGGCGTCGATGGCTCGCAAAGATACCCCCCGATACTGAGCGCTTGGTCGAAAATTCAGCTGGGTTGGATTGATCCCCTGCGTATTACGGAAAAGGGTGACTATACACTCAGACAGTCGTATCAGTTTCCAGAAGTGTACAAAATCGAGTCGGGGTATGCTCCAAACGAATATCTTCTCATTGAGAATCGCCAGCCTGGTAGCTTTGATGCGCTTCTTCAATTAGGTGGGCTCGCTATTTGGCATATTGACGAAAACATGTCGGTGCTTGGAAATGAAGGGTATCCTGGTCAGGTTGGGTGGCCTGCCAACAACAAACATTACGCCGTAGCTCTCCTCCAAGCTGATGGGAAGTATGATCTCGAAAAAGGCAACAACTTTGGAGACTATGGTGACTTCTTTCGAAAGGACTATTTCTTTGGAGTTGATTATTTGTTTCCAAGCGAAAACCATCCTGCGCTTGGTCCATTTCCAAACACCGACTCATACGCACAAGGGGTTCTGACTCGGACGAATCATTTCATCTCTGGGATAACTATTCCAGGGTTTCAAATGACGTTCTCGATACTACCGTCATCTCCTTGTCAGCCTGATGAGGTTCATTTTGAGCTAACGCTACTTACTGACGGTAAAGGAAATGAAATATCTTGGTCCCTGTCCGAAACTCACACGAACAAAATGGTCTTAGCCGGTGAACTCTACGACAGCTACAGTCAGTACAAAGTTGAAGAGTGTTTGCCAGCCAAGTGCTACACATTCACGATAAAAGATAGAGGCAATGATGGATTGTGTTGTGCTCATAGTGTTGGTGGGTATAGTGTCCGGTTGAATGGTCAGAAGCTCGCGTCAGGAAATGAATTTGGTAGCCAAGACGAGACAGATCTAAAGTGCATTGGGGTGCCTCCAACAATGACGCCCACAAGAACACCTACGAAGCCAACCCAGTCTCCAACGCTGCAGCCATCAGCAAAGCCCAGCATCAGCCCTAGCGCAAGTCCTTCACTTGACCCATCATCTTCGCCATCTGGAATTTGCGGAAGTCAAAATAGTCTGCTCGAGATCACACTGGAGGGAGGAGAGTTTGTTGAGGGAGTCAGCTGGGATGTGCAAGACATTTTTGGTGAAGTATTACTCTCCGAAGAAGTCGACAATAATGGTGGTTTGTATACTAAAGAAGTATGCATACCGTTTGATGCATGCTACACATTCGCCATTCGTGACTCAATTCATTACTTGGTATTCCTGAACGACAATGAGCATCAAGTATTGTACTCAGTCAGGTTAGATGGTGAAGAGATTGCAAGTGGAAGCGACTTTGGTGAAAGTCAAGCAACAATGTTTGGTAGCGCTTGTCTCGGAAATGATGACATCTGTGACGATGCCATGTCAATGTTTAGGCTTGAGTTAGCCAGCGCCGATCGAGAGCTAAGCTGGAAATTAGTGGATGACTCCGAGCAAATCATTCTGTCGGCTGGTCCTTTTGGTGAGTGCAATATAAATTCTCAGGCAATCTGTCTACCCCGTGAAGCATGCTACAAGTTCGTTATGCAAGACGAAGCTGGATGCTGCTCGTACGGCAATGAAATCTTCACTGTTCTCTTTACCCAGACGGATGACTTTATACAAAACTACACTGGAAGTGTCAACGGTGACTTTACAAGTGTGTTTCTTGGCACCTGCTACGATAGGAATTTTATTTAACATAAAGATAGCAAATCTGTTTTTGGGATGAGTCTGTTACGTTGGGGGACACACGCACGTTCTTCCGCTGTTGACGCGTTTTTCAAGAGCTGATGGGCTACCTCATTTACTGCCGACCAAAAATGCTTTTTCATAAAAGCAAACTCAAACTCAAACTCAAACTCAAGTATACGTCGATTGAGGTATGTAGGGAGCTATTTGCAGATAAATATCTATAGACAAGCTTTCAATCTTCGTCATGGTTTATGATAAGTATGAGCAAGGAGATACTTAACAACAAACCGCTTCCAGTTTCCAGATAAAAGTATGTCTTTTATCGACAGCAGGAAAAGGAGATGGAAGCCTTCTTTCTTTTAAGGTTGCGGTATGGCTTATTTTTGTACTAATTCCTATTGTACCACATACT
>JALLBH010000159.1:0-73777 GCA_036940005.1 Skeletonema menzelii | reverse complement strand
CGTTACGAATTCCTCTGTAGCTTTTGCAACAACGGTTGCAAAACTGGAGTAATGTAACAAGATGTTACAGTGGCTCTCGTATGAGTATTTGTTACGTCTCTGTGTAACAGTCTGTCCAGTGTCAGGGTTTCCCTTCCTTCTCCAGCTCGCTCTCAACTCTCAACGCCGCCCCCCCGCGCCGCTGTTATCTTTCGGCTCGCCCTATTGATCTACTACCACCATGTTGCCCCGGATCGCACAGCATGCCACTCGGGCCGCAGCCCGTGCTGCTCCAAGGTCAGTTAGATTTAACATCGCATTTTTTTGATGTTACCTATCGAATTCCAGAAGGGTATCTCGGAGTTTTTCACAATAATATATCATTGGCTGTTTTGGGTTACTCGTCGCCCGTTGGTGGGTCAATAGGTGTAAACTTTGCCCGGTTACGAGGATGATATTACGGTGATCCGATGTATCCGTTGGGTCGATGATCTCATGTGTACTATTTAAATGAGCACCTCTATGATGGTTAGACGAAGGTCTTATCTACCATTTTTTGTTTGAACAATTTATTTCTGTTCTCCCTCTCGTTCTTCTTTATTTACACGTTATTCTAATAATTTTCCAACCCTACCATACAACACAGGAGCATAATTGCACGTGGTATGGCCACGGAAAAGCAAATTTTTAACCAAATCCAATCCACCAAAAATATCCAAAAAATTACTAGTTCCATGAAGATGGTTTCCGCAGCCAAACTCAAGGGAGATGAAGCCCGGCGTGAGACCGCCATTTCCTTCAACACTTGGGCAGATGCTCTCAATGGCCCTCCGAAGGAATGCGAAGATGCCACTTTTGAAGAATTGCCTCAGAAGTCTCTGATTGTTACCCTGCAATCCGATAAGGGATTGTGCGGTGGTATTAACTCTTTCATTACCAAGTCTGTGAAGAACTGCGTGGCATCACTCCACAAACAGGGAAAGGAAGCCGATATTGCTATTATTGGAGACAAGGGACGTGGTCAGCTCCGTCGTTTTTACCCAGAGCTCATCCAGGTATCCATGACCGAAGTTGTGTCACCGGGTAACTTCACCATGGCTAGTGCCCTTGCCAGTGAGCTCATTGCTGCTGGAGCTGGTGATTATGATGCCGTTGTTCTCATGTACAACTCCTTCAAGAATGCCGCGACTTATACCCAAATGTACAAGGTTATCAAGCCTTTCAAGGGAGAGGGAGAAGACGAGCCACTCCTCGCCTACGAATTCGAGCCTGATACCAAGTCAGAAGTCTTGACCGATTTGCAAGAATACCTCCTCACATCGCAAATTTACCACTCCTTTATGGACGGCGCCGCTGCCGAGCAGGGTTCCCGTATGACAGCAATGGAGAACGCCTCCAAGAACGCTGGAGAATTGATTGATTCTTTGACACTGAAATATAACCGTGCTCGTCAAGCCCGTATTACAACAGAGCTTATCGAGATTATTTCTGGTGCTTCCGCACTTGAAGATTAATTCATCATGTTTCCATGGGCAGAATCTAAGATGTTATTGTATTGGTTTTGTCGTGTTCTGTTAATAATAGAGAAGTACTCTGAGGATTGATGAAGAGTTTTCGTAGGGGATGGGTCAGATTAGAGAGATATCATCGGAGAGTGTCTGTAACGTAATACAAATCTTCTCCGACTGCTTCTGATTTCTGTAGTCCAACATTCCAGGTGTTCTTCTTCACGAATGAGGGCTAACATCGCCTCCAAACTGTGTTGGCATCTAAACACGCAATGCAGCACAACTACCCCAGACATAGGTATCTACTGTGGTGGGGGTGCAAAACGAGGCGAAGTCTTCGAACACTTCCGAAGGTACCCACAGGATGGAACAGCATCTGCTGGGTTTCAAGGATCTCAAGTTGACAATCGTATTATTTACTTGTAAATACTACTGGTACAGGCACTATATACTTAGGGGTTAGCCAGAAGACCAATTACATCAAGTCACCAAAGTATTCTTCCATATCATCAAATCTCAATCCTAATCCACTGAAATCACTCTTAACCTCGTTCCACATACTTCCTCTAGTTTCCATCTTATCAGCCAGCTTGGCTCTTCTTTCAATCTGTTCGTAAGTCCAGTTGGCGTCATCTGTTGCAGCGAAACAACCATGGCAGCCATGAGGGACTGCGATTCCAATTGGAACTCTTGCAATCGGACCAGCAGCTACATCGCTTGCTTTCAAGACGACCAGTTCACTGCTTTCATCCTTACCATTAAACAGAGTCGAAAGAATGTAACCACCATCTTCCGAATCATCCCCACGCCGTTCCGCGTACATTGGCTCACCACAAAACTCGTAGCTTTCGGGAAACCAACTCTCTTGCGCACCGGTATCTGTATCGAATCTGGTAATACCTTGGGGCGGAGCAATGCCCTCTCCCATCGCACCTGCAGCAGCGTAGACGTATCGATGTTTCTGTGCACTTGTACTAGAATTGACGACGCCAAAATAAAGCTGATCCTGGCTGATACAATCTTTGGAAATCAACCCTTCCTTTGGATTTACTTCGTACCTCCAAAGCGACTTTTTTGATGACATATTCTGGAAATCACCAAGCGTTGATGCCCAAGGCCACTCAGTATTGGATTTAGTTCCACCATTGTCAGCAGATCGGATGGCGTCAAATATGATTACACCATCTTCAGTTTCGTAAGCATTTATTATCTGTAAGTTGGCCTCTGGAATGCCATCGAACGGGATTTCAATTGTTTTCATTCCGCCAGCGTCTTTGTTACCAGGCCGAGCAACAATATGCAGAAGCTAGGGGGCAGCACAAAACGTTTAGCAAGGAGCACTTCCTTTATAATGGCAATTCAATCTCAAATAAATAGAACTTACCGAAGATTGACTCTCCAAAGTAGCACTTTTACCAGGATCTTTATTCAGCATGTACTGCATCCCATTCACCTTCAACTGTGGCTGTACGAAGACACAATAGTTTTCAGTGACACCAAAGTCATATACTAGTGCCAATCCTGGTAGCTTTAACTGAACTGTCCCATCATTATCTTTGATAGGCTGGAACTTGGAATTGAACTCATAAATATTCAATGTACTCTCATTAGCCTCTTCGTCAATTCCATAAAATAAAATACGATTGCGCTTGGAGTCAATCACAGCACTGGAGCTCATGGCACTCTCCTCTCTTTTAATGATACCACCCAATTGACTTCGTCCATCAGTACTCAAAGCAAGAGAATCCAGTTTGTACGGCAATCCGCCAGCCCACATGGTTAATAATCGTTTCCCGAAGTATACTGCGCGAGTGTTGGATGTATTCTTTCGCAATTTGTTCAAACCATTAAGTAAGTGGTGTCTGTAAAATGGAAGAGACAGATCATTGCCAGCACTTCCACCGCTTCTTGTGGATTCCATCCCAGTGTACAATTTCTTTCCTTTCTTCCGTTCATTGTTGAAGGCATTGGTTCGAACGTATCGAAATCTCGTGGTCACCTTTCCCTTGGTATCTACAATATCAGCCGCTTCATCAGCGTCATCGTCGCCCATCTCAATGTTGTCATACCCATGAAATGTCATGGCCAATACGGCCCCATCGGCCTCGAACGGATGCAATACCATTCGACTCATATCTTCACCATCAGGAACAGGAGGTTGCTTCGGCTTTACCAAGGAATTCTTTGGCGGTGGTAAGGAACCTGCGCTGAACATGGCTGGTCCGCTTTTATAATATGTTCCAATAAGATCTGCAGGGAGTTCACCCTCTGTAGGCGTGGAGAGGGAGCATGAAATTTCATTAAAGACCGTTTTGAATCCTTTCGAGTATGCTTGCATATCTGGTGGAGATGGAGGCGATTGTTGTTGCATCAAGGATGTGTCCACAGATCCTTCAGCTACCGAAGCCGATAGAGAAGATACTGATCGAGATTGCTTTGTTGTCACCGACGGAGAAAGTTGAAATCCGTGTGTTTGACCGCCAAGCAAGGCAGTGATCGCCAGACTATGAGAAAACTTCATCTTGTTCTTCTGTGCCACAGTAAAAGTAGATATATGATGCAAGATATGCTTTTCCTTCCTCTAAAGACGCAACGATTGCACTACAACGTTATCAACAATGCTCTGATGACAAATACTTCTGTTAGATGAAGAAAGCTAGCCACCTACTCGCTACTGCGGAAGTCAGTAAGTAGATACGTAGAACAACGGCAATAATGGTTGCGTTTTGCGTTGTCTTTTGCAAAAAGCAGGCTGTGCGTCATCGAGGTGGAAAAGATTTGTGCCAGAAATATTTAATGGCAGCACATCATTATGACAGTTACGCAGTTACATCTCGAATCGACCCTGCATTCCGGTCTGGCTGCACCTCACGCGTGGAACTGCCTCCGCTCTCCGCTCAAGTAGTGCAAGCTGCAAGCTGCAATGATCGATCTTGTAGGATCTTGTGGTAGCAAGCGCAAGTTACATATTGATAAATATATATTTAAACAATGAGCGACCCTGAATCTGCCATCCTATCTGCCCTCTCCTCAGAGGAGGGATCCACAATCGCCGACACGTATGCTTTCGCTGCATCTCATAATTTTGATCATAACCAAGTTGTCGGTGTGTCCAAATCTCTTGAGGGAGATGCTTACGTTACCCTCAAAGAGCTATCAACTCAATTCTTCGTTCTTCAAAAAGAGGCCAGTGATATCTCAACCAATGGATCGCAGGAAGTCAGAGTGTTGAATGCCTTGGTGAAAGCGGGAGACGCTGGATTGTCCATACCAGCGTTGCAGCAGGAGGTGGGAAAGGATATTAGTAAAATCGGTATGGGAAACTGTCTGAAAAACAAGTGGGCCACGAAGGACAAGGCGTCGGGGAATCTTATTGCTATTGTATCGGAGGCAAAAGACGAGGTCAGGGAACAGCTCGCTGCACTCGAAGCCGCCAATGGAGACCCCAAAGCGCTCGATGATAAATCTGTGCAAGCACTCAAACGACGCAAGCTCATCTCACTTGTTACGCGCAAATCCTACACTGTCTCTCGTGGATCTGACTACAAACCCAAACGCGTAAAGAAGGCTGCTGATTTAACCAAAGAAATGCTTGATTCTGGAAGTTACAAAACCACTACCTTTAAGGAATACAACTTTCAAACGCTTGGTGAGAGCGTAGGAGGGGGGTATCTTCACCCGTTGCTAAAGGTACGAGCCGAATTCCGAAAGATTTTAATGCAAATGGGGTTTGAAGAGATGCCAACCAGCAAATGGGTGGAGAGTTCCTTCTGGAATTTCGACTCATTGTTCCAACCGCAATCTCACCCAGCAAGAGATGCACATGATACCTTCTTCATCAAGGAGCCCGCTGCGACTGTTTCGGTGCCTGAAGACTATTATGAACGCGTGAAGACAATGCATGAAAGCGGTGGAAGTGGAAGTATTGGATACAGATACGATTTTAAGAGAGAGGAGGCTTTCAAGAATTTATTGAGGACACACACTACTGCTATCTCTTCTCAAATGCTTTACAAGCTCGCAAATCAGGAGGGAGGGTTCCAACCCGCACGTTATTTCAGTATCGATAGAGTCTTCCGTAATGAGACGATGGACGCCACCCACTTGTGCGAGTTCCATCAAGTCGAAGGATTGGTTGCAGATTACGACCTCAGTTTGGGAGATTTGATTGGAACGATCGAGACCTTCTTCAAAAAGATCGGCATCACAAAACTGCGTTTCAAGCCTGCGTTCAACCCCTACACAGAACCATCTATGGAGATTTTCGGATATCATCCTGATTTGAAGAAATGGACGGAGATTGGTAACTCAGGCATGTTTCGTCCAGAGATGTTGGCACCAATGGGACTTCCTGAAAATGTAAGAGTCATCGCTTGGGGTTTGAGTTTGGAGAGACCCACTATGATCAAGTACAGGATTGACAACATCAGGAACTTGTTCGGTCACAAGGTGGATTTGGCCATGACGAGGAACGCCCCAATTTGCAGGTTCGAGGGTGGGGAAGAAGAAGAGAAGCAGCAACAGTGAAGTGAGTGCACTTCACAATCCTTGCTACTTACTGTCCTGCCAAGGAGAGAAGTACACAGTCATCTAAGTTAGTTCTTTTCTAGTTGATGTATGCTTTGAACATGAACCCCTACCACTCCCCCAACCTCGCAGCCAAGTGTGAAGAAGCAAAGCTTTCCCTTGACCACGTAGATAAGTAGGTAGTATCTACTGCTCCAGAACAAGGAGTCACGGAGTCACTTAGGAGACTTGAGAGTCTTCGTCGGCGTCATGGTCATCAAGCAGTCACCCACTTCCAATACAATATAATTTCCATTCGTTTTTGTATATCGCCAAAAAAGCACATAATTCTTGGCAATTTCTTAGTTAGCGACCCCCTTCTGTGTTTTTTCTGTGGTATTGACTCATTTAGACAAAACCGTAGAATGGAAGCAGGATTGCGCAGAACGCGCGGTCATCATCGGATCACGATGAGTAACCCAAGTACTCCCGTTTAATAATTGGGAGTCTGAGATTATGGTGACCAGCCCAAGTCCTTTGTTCGATTCCGACGTAGAAATGCCGCAGCCACAAAACACACGCATGATCTCTGATGATTTTTCGGTCATCGGAAAGATCTCATAATTTTCATTTTGATCTTTGGCAACTCACTACAACATAGCTACCCACTCCCGATCATACTCTCCTCTCCCTAATATACACATCTACACAATCATGTCTGAACTTACTCACGCCGGAAAAGTCGCTCTCATCACTGGTATCACCGGTCAGGATGGATCTTATTTGACTGAATTCTTGTTGTCCAAAGGATACACGGTACGTTTCTTTATGATATATTTCTAATTTGTGGCACTACCTGTCGGCTGTTCGATGATGTATTCGAACCACGAGCACATGGCAGAAGGAGGTATGAGTTGTGTGACCCCCAAGTCGATGAGGGTCTTTTTTCTTCAGGTTATCTTGCTCTGAGCATAGATGCTGTGTAGAAATGTTCTTTGGGATTTTCATGACACATGGAGCTTGGAAATGGCTACCGTTGGATATATGGGCGTCAAGTACACGCAGCATTATGGAATATGCTGCTTGAGATGTCATGAATGAAATGTTTTAAGGAAATCTTCGTATCTTCTAGTTTTACTGTGGTGACACTATCTTGGATGATATGTTGCTTAGAAGATCTATCCCAAAGTTAGACAAAATATACATTGGGCGGCTTGCACGGACTGAAACTTGCCACTATTACAATCTTTACATATCGCTTACTGACATCTTGTTTCTTGCTGATTTAACTATCTCTCTCTCAGGTCCATGGTATCATCCGCCGTTCTTCTTCATTCAACACTGGCCGTATCGATCACATCTACCGCGACCGTCATGAAACTGGTGTCAAGCTTTTCCTTCACTATGGTGATCTCTGTGATGCTACCAATCTTATTACAATTATTGCTAACGTGAAGCCCGATGAAATCTACAACTTGGGTGCCATGAGTCACGTTAAGGTCTCATTCGACATGCCTGAGTACACTGCTGACTGCGATGGCGTTGGTGTTCTCCGTATGCTTGATGCAATCCGCGCTTGCGGACTTGAGAAGACTTGCCGTTTCTACCAAGCTTCCACTTCTGAGTTGTATGGAAAGGTCCAAGAGGTACCTCAATCCGAGACAACCCCTTTCTACCCCCGTTCTCCCTACGCTGTCGCTAAGCAATACGCCTTCTGGATCTTGGTGAACTACCGTGAGGCCTATGGAATGCATCTTACAAACGGTATCCTTTTCAACCACGAATCTCCTCGTCGTGGAGCCACCTTTGTGACACGTAAGATCACCATCGCTGTGGCTCGTATTTCTCAAGGACTTGACAAGACTCTATTCCTTGGTAATATCGATGCTAAGCGTGATTGGGGACATGCTCGTGATTATGTTAAGGGAATGTGGATGATGCTTCAAGCTGATCAGGCTGATGACTACGTTTTGGCAACTGGAGAGACACACACCGTGAGGGAGTTTGTTGAGAAGGCATTTGCTGAAGTTGGTACTACCATCGTATGGAAGGGAGAGCGTGGAACTGTTGATGAGATTGGAGTTGATGCTTCTGATGAGTCGAGAGTTCTTGTCCGAATTGATCCCCGTTATTTCCGTCCTACTGAGGTTGAATTGCTTCTCGGAGATCCTACCAAAGCGAAGAGAGAGCTTGGATGGGAGGCTGAATTGGGCTTTGAGGGGCTTGTAAAGGACATGATGGCCGCTGATTTGAAGATGGTGAAGGGTGAAACAATTGACCCCGAGGCTCCCAGACCATAAGCAGTGTCATTTGTCAATACAGTTTTCCTCATAATTCATCGTTCAAGTCACAAGATTGTGTCTAAAGGTTCTTGTGCAGAGACTACTTTTTGTCTAAATTAATAAGCTTAAGAATAGGTAAAATAGGTTACCATCCAACTCTCAAGTTTGAAGAGTATTGTACAATCTCAATATGTGTATGAATATGCATTCATGCTGTTAGTTCGGTGATCATGTGCGAATGACAAACAAAATGTAAATAAACTGTCGTGGGGCAACCTAAATGAATACTGGAAGTGTACGTGAGAAGTATCCGTAGATGAGTTTCGTGAGGGGTGCGGTCTTAGCAAAGGTACACTTCCTATGCTGACACAAACGCAATTTCGAAATAGCACTTCATATATCGCCAGTGACTTGAGCTGCAAAATGCTGAGCACGAAGTGTGCTGCGTAAATGCTTCAACACATCATTATCATAATATGGTCTCTCGATTGGTAACTTTAATGTAGGTCGTAGGTTATCTACCAGCTATCATATTATTGTTCATTCAACTCATACTTGTTTTATTGTAAACTCTTGTCCAGTCCATCTTACACGCGTCTGTTCCATTTGAAGGGAAATCAAAATTAGCATCCACCATTAATTATCAATTATCCGTCGCTCCCCCTTTAACTCCAAGACAGATGACTCAACAAGCTGTTCAATTTGTATACAATTCAACCAATTATAATAACTATCTCTTCTGACTCGATATGTAAAGTACTATTAGAACAGAAGAGATAATGAGCATGGTACAGAAATATTGTATCGAAATAGAGCACACACATAGCAGTGTAGTTACAACATACCATTGTTACCACGTATGAAGCAATCTCCATATTTAGATTTCAATTGCCCATCCACATATTCTTCAGTTTGCTCCATTGCAATATTCATGTATCCATCTAAACATGCCAACACACCTCGATAATCTGTCCCTGAATTGAGGCGAACATTGACAGGTCTACCGAGCACATCTTTTAAGAAGTCTGAAGGCGATCGTTTGTTTTGTTCTGCTGCCCCCCCCTGTGTGTAATTGGTAAAAATTGAAAGCAGAAGAAAATGCAGAGAAGAAGCAAATATGAGTGAATTATACGCGTGACTTACCAACACATATTATTTGAAGTAAGAGGCGTTACGATGGCTGGCCATAGGTATTGACCACTTGCTGATATACTACCATTACCATGCATTCACATGGTGCTCCTTCGCCCTGTAACGCCACTCAGGATATTACAAGCAAAATATCTTTCTACATACCTCTGCAGCTTTGTTGGCGTCGGTCGCTGCTTCTTCGGAGGACATCGTGGACTAGTATGAGTGAAGTGAATGGATTTATTTAGCCTGGAACTATGATGATTATTTAGTCTGGTTTTTGGTTTTTGCCGGAACCCGGAACCCGACCCGACGCAAGCTCTCATTCATTATCATCTCTCATCTCTCTCTCTCTCTCTCTCTAGATAGAGAGAGAGAGAGAGAGAGATAAGAGAGAGCTATCATTGCATTACCGACACAAGTATCAAGAAGTGTTGTGGCGAAGCAAGATAACGCACATAATAGCACTACGAAGACCCCCCTGCTCTCGTTACAACCTGTGGAAAAAGAGGAATTATTAATATTATCTGCGCACTGATCATTTACTTATTCTATCATAAATAATCAAAATGATGTCCTCCTTCGGGACAAAACTCACTTTCCATCAACAGAGCCTTCGCTCACTCTCGCCTCATCTTCCATCCATAACATCGCTGTTATCATCACAAACAATCACGCAGCCATCGCCCAAACTATTCCACACATCTGCCATTGTTCAAAGGCCACGCAAAGATCGCGATCCCAACATCAAAATTACATTAGAGCAACTTCGAATGGCAGCACGAGGTTCAGGCCGAAGAGCACCCATATGCCATGATCAACAGGAGAAAGTAATGAACTCATTGGAAGCTGCAAACTATGAGGTAAGTTCAATTTGCTCTCTATTCTCTTTCAGCCATAACATCATTTACTTTGCTTTTAATATCCGAACTCACATGATACTTCTTCTTCATTCTTTCTCTATCTGTCAACCGTGGGGAACGTATCTTCTAATGCCTGGACAGAACTCACTCATCTATAAATACATCATAGAGTATGATAAATGCCGAGAGGATTATGAACTCAATCACAAGGGGAAGGATAGGGCGATGATGAAAGAGCTTAACAAGTACTTGGTCCGAAAGAGAAAGAAGTAGATAAAATTGAAATCTTACTTTAGAAACATCGCGTTGCTATGATATGTAACTAAACAACACTAGAGTATCATTCTGATTTTGAGAAAAGTTGCCACTTTACGCTCGTAGGTACGGTACGACCATCTTTGCACAGTTTTCAGTCACGTAAGAGGGAGCGAATGAGCTCATTTACTACCAGCTCCTCTCTCACGACGCAAAAGAGCATTAATGAACGTATCAGTGCTAAGTACAATGGACAATCCAGAAACAGTCACTTTCGACGTGGGAGGAAAATTGTTCAAGGTCTCTCGGAATTTGATTGAGCAATTCTCAGATACGATGCTAGCCAAGATCGTCAGCGAGACCTGGAATCGTGACTCTAGCGCAGCCGTCTTTATCGACAGAGATGGTGATATTTTCTCCCATGTTCTGAACTACCTTCGTTATGGCAGCGTAGTGTTGCCCATCTCAATCTCAAGGGCAATGTTTGACAGAGAAATGGACTACTACGGCATCATTACTGATGTTAACATCCATACGATCAAACAGGAGTCGTCCCTACAAGCATTGGAGCTCGTCAAAAACAAACTCGAAGATGCCGAGCTAGAACATGATATGTTTCTGATTGCCGTTCATGCCTATCACAAGTATATGACTGGCCAAAAGTACTGCTTTTTCAACGAGGACAGCAAGATTGGTTTGTGTCGCAACCCATGCGATCATTATTCGAACCCGCGACTTGACGCCAAGAAGATCCTGAAGGAGCATCTAAAGGCCTATTACGGTATATGCGCTTTGTCCATCACCTTTTCTCAACCAGGCAAAGGTGGGTTTTCATCTGCTCGCAGCTCCGGGGTGAGCTTGAACTTGGGGAATGGTGCTGACGACCCTTTGACATGCGGTTTACTTCAAGACGGAGAATGGTATTGCATTTGCACCACTAAAAACCCAGCTGACCAAGAGACATGTTTGGCGTGCGGTACTTCAAAATCTATCGATGCAGTGGATCGGATGGCATTCGGGGGGATTGGATCGAACCGTGTGCCAAGTCACAGCTTTGGATCATGGAATAGTAGGAGTGAGTCGCAATTCTAGTTGGGGAAGCGCCATCTATGTTTAGGGGTTGCACAGCGAGTCAGTCTGGAAGGTAAAATATATAGATAGTGTCAACGTAGTGACTTATATGAATTATAAGAAGTCTTTTATTAAAAAGAGCCACCGTTTAGGTTTAGAGCTGAGAAGTAAACATCTTCAAGTCATTCACCGTCAAGGAACTTAGAACATACGGAAAGTCTTCTTTCCAGTCTTGGCACGCTGAGCCTCATGGGCGACGACGTTGAACTTGACTGTCTTGGCCAAAGGACGGCACTGTCCAATGGTGACAATGTCACCCTCCTTCACGGCGAAGCATGGGGAGCAGTGAGCGTGAATGTTCTTGTGACGCTTCTCGAAACGACGGTACTTCTTGATGTAGTGAAGGTAATCACGACGGACAACAATGGTGCGCTTCATCTTGGTGGAGATGACAAGACCCTTGAGGATCTTTCCACGGATGGAAACATTTCCAGTGAAGGGGCACTTCTTGTCGACGTAGGTTCCCTCGATGGCAGCATCGGGGGTCTTGATGCCGAGTCCGACACTCTTAACCCAACGCATGGCCTTGACCTTTTTGGCGTTGACGTTACGCTTGCGCGCAACGAAAATGGCATCTTGGCTTTGGTAGGCCTTTTCGTTCTCTATCGTGAGCCGCCACCACACGATAATTGAACACATGATGGTTGTTAATGAACAACAAGCATCATCGGAAGAAGAATTAAGACATGTTAGAAAATTGAAGATGACAAGCTTGTGATCACGACTTGTGCGCATAGATGATAGGAGTAAATGACATGGTTGCATAGAAGACCACCAATGCATTAAACACAGCTACTTACGGTCGCACTCCTTGTATTCCTTGGCTAGACGAGGCATGGTGACTAGTTAGATGGTAATGATAGCGGTGATGAAACTATGAGATGATGAAGGGTTGCTGAGCTACCGCTTACTGAGATGAGATTACTGATTCCTCTGCACCTGGTTTCTGTGGATATTTTCCATTTGCAAAAGTCCGACTAAGTTAGGTTTCTCGACCGTAACAGCGGTATCTAGATTGGTCCGTCCAACTGATTTGTTGATGGGCAAAACAATTACTCTGAAGATCTTTCGATATTGTTGGACAGACTTTTTTCTTTTGACTCGACCGTGGCTCCACAGGTGCATCATGGCGACTGACGCCGCCTTTTGCCGCTCACACCTTGTGCTTCAATTCGGCCATCACTGAAATCCTTTGCTTCACCTTTGTCTTTCCGGTCCTGATCTTAGCCGTTGTTTGTTCTTTCAAGCGTGATTATGAATGAATTCAATCCAAATCAAGGTTCTAATGCTTCGAATCCGCCTACCAACGCCCATACGAATTTGAGTCAGAATACATTGAGTCAGCCGCTGCAGAATTCTCAGGTAGTCCCACCACAGCAAGGGGCACCCACTGTTTATGCTGCAAATACTTCTGCTTCTGCAGTAACAAACAATGCTGGATACACTCCCCTCGTCCCAAACAATGGGGCAGTTCGAGCTGTCGCCAATCAATTTTCGCAGCAGGCCCAGGGCCTACAAGGGGCCACACATGCGCAGGCAGCGGTAATACAACGGCCTCAACAGGGGCAGCCGTCGGCCCAAGTCAATGCTTCCAATGCGGCTCGACAGCAGCCGCAGTATGCCATGCAACAGCAGAACATGCAAGTGCAAGCCTACGCAAATAATAATTCGTCCACATCTCACGCACCCGCCGTGTCGGTAGCTTCTCAAGGTGCAGCTACGGGGGGAGGGTTCGCCGGCGCCGCAGTGCCAAATCCGTTGGGAGGTGGTTTTAGCAATGATGCGGATGCAGCTGCCAAGAAGAAAGAATTGTTGCGTTCCATGTATCAGGCTCGTAATCAGCAGCAACAACTTCAGCAGCAGCAGCAGCAATCCACTGCTCAAGTTTCTACCGTGTCGCAACCGCAGCAAAATACTCCTGCTCCCTCCAATGTTCAGAATTCAAATGTAACCAACTTTCAATCTTCAGTGAGCCAACAGCAAAATGTGCAAGCTTATCAGCAGCAGCAGCCAGGGCTCTCTCATGCTGTCCATCAGTCTAACCAATTAAGGCAGCAACAGCAGCAGCAGCCGCCAAGTGGAATGCCTTCGCAGTATAACCAGCCACAGCAGCAAGGCCAACGACACCAAGCCGCCCAGCAATCCCAAGCGCAGCCTCAGCAACCACAACAGCAAAGACATAAATTCAACCTCACAGTGGAAGCTAAACAGGCTCTGAAAGAGGCCGTCCTTTCTGCCATTCGTTCTCCAACCGGCGAGGTCGACCCAGGCGCTTTGCAACGTGCCATGGCACAGGGATTGCCAAAACAGGCCATCTTGAATGCTGCACAAGTTGCTCGAACGAGGGATAGAGAGAATAGGGAGCAGAGGAAAAAGCAGATGCTTTTGCAGCAGCAGCAGCAACAGCAGCAGCAGCCAATGCAACAGCAGCTTCAACAACGGCATACTTATTCGAATCAACAGGCCACAACAGCTAATGGCCATCAATTCCATCAACAACAAAGTCAAATGCAATATCAGCAGCACCAATCTAATGCGGTGTACCAGCAGCAACAGGCCCAGCAGCAGTCACAGTATGCACAACAGCAACAGCAACAAGCAGCAATGCAGCAAACGTACCAGCAGCAATTATTGCAACAGCAGCAGCAGCAACAACAGCAGCAGCAGGCAGCATTGGCAAGGCAGCAGCAGGAACAGCAAAGGAAGTTAGAGGAGCAGCGAAAAATAGCAGAACAAAAGAAGCTTCAGGAACAACGTCGTAATGAACAGCTCAAACTACAGTTTCAACGAGAGCAGCAACGTCGGGCAATGGAAGAGGAACGAAAGCGGAGAGAAACTGAAGCTGCCAGAGTAGCCGCATTGGAGGAAGCGAACAGGCAGGCGGCGTTGAACGAGAAATTGAAGCCATGGGGCAGGATTTCAAGTGCACTGATTGTCAAGCAGAACACCAAGGGTGTGTTACCTGCTTCAAATCGACAGACTTTACAGGGGAGCTCAATCCTGGCGCAGTCTTATGTAGGAGGCGTACTTAGATGCTCGGATTCTACTCCATCATTGTTTGGTGCGCTCAGTAGTATCCAAGGAGACAATGATGTCAAGAATGAATCTTTAAGTACTGATGACGCAGAGAAAGTCAAGGCGTCTGCAGATTTGTTACGGAAACAATTGATTCAACAGAATCCCTCTCTTCTAAAAGCTCCAGAGGACCTGTCTCCCCATGCTCTTAGGAGGAAGAGATCAACAGCTATTGTGTACAAATTGTTAGACCATGATCGCTTTAGACGTTTCAAGCTCCAGAACAAGCGCGATGGAAAGCTTCTAGACAAGCACATCAAACGTGCACGCCTAATAACGGCCGAAACCCTTTCGAAGCGACATAAAGACCTGCTGAAGGCGATTACTTCTCACCAGACTGAGTTCTACAAGTTCCACCGCGGGAAGAAGACCGAGGCGGGGAAGATTGCTCGGGCCATTCGAGATAAGCTCAAGAAGGATGATCAGCAGAAGGAAAAAGAGGCCGAACAAGCCGAGCGTGCCCGTCTTGCTGCATTACGTGCTAACGATATGTCGGCCTACACAGCGCTTCTCGAAGACACGAAGAACGATCGTCTGAAATTTTTGTTGGATAAGACAGATGAGTGTATGAATCAAATTTCTTCCTTGTTACAATCTCGTGCGGAAGAAGAAGAGGAAGATATCAAGGCCATGGGTGGAGAGGGGAAGATCAAGGCAAAATTTTCAACTGTGAATGCCAATGCAGAGTCGTATTATGATACAGCCCATGTAATTAAATCGGAGGCAGTCCGTCAGCCTTCAATATTGACTGGTGGTGATCTGAAGGAATATCAGCTGTCCGGTTTGCAATGGCTAGTGTCTCTCTACAATAATCGGCTCAACGGGATTCTGGCGGATGAGATGGGTTTAGGTGGGTTGCTCAAAGAAACGCCTGTTTCACATTATTTCTCATGATAACAAATCTCTCACACTGTTGTTTTTGTCGTTTTTTCTTATACACAGGTAAAACA
The DNA here is from genome assembly GCA_036940005.1 of Skeletonema menzelii. Taxonomy (NCBI): domain Eukaryota; phylum Bacillariophyta; class Thalassiosirophyceae; order Thalassiosirales; family Thalassiosiraceae; genus Skeletonema; species Skeletonema menzelii. Next base: position 58,097 of record JALLBH010000159.1, on the reverse strand, counting down.
ATCCAGACCATCTCGTTGATTGCTTACTTGATCGAAGTCAAGGAAAATCTCGGGCCATACTTAGTGATTGTTCCCCTCTCTACTCTGTCAAACTGGGTGAATGAATTTGCCAAGTGGCTCCCAGCTGCAACAGTTATATGTTACAAGGGTTCTCCACAGGAACGGAAGCGAATTTTCCGTGACGAAGTGGCAGATGGCCAATTCAACGTCTTGCTCACGACATATGAATTTGTTATTCGAGACAAGGCAAGTTTACGCAAGCTTGCGTGGCAATATGCCATCGTTGACGAAGGACATCGAATGAAGAATAATCAATCCAAGTTTGCCGTCACTCTGGGTACCCAATACAATACGAGGCGCCGTGTCCTGCTCACAGGAACGCCACTACAAAACAATTTGCCAGAATTATGGGCCCTGTTGAACTTTTTACTCCCTGCCATTTTCAACTCGGCAGAAACGTTCGATCAGTGGTTCAATAAGCCGTTTGCTTCGTTTGGAAAGTCTAGCAACACTACCGGGGATAGTGCAGACGCTTCATCCGACGAGCTCTTGTCCAATGAGGAGCGCATGCTTATCATTCACCGTCTGCATGAACTTTTGCGTCCCTTCATGTTGCGACGTGTCAAAAGCGAAGTACTTGATCAGCTCCCGACGAAAGTGGAAAAAATCATCCGTTGTGATTTATCTTCTTGGCAAAAAGAACTGTACAAGCAAATCAGTCACAAGATTGCCGGCGAAGCAGCGTCCTCGAAGAACTTCAATCGAGGTCTAAACAATGTTGTCATGCAGCTTCGCAAAGTATGTAACCACCCTTACTTATTCAACAAGGATGGGTATCACATCAATGATGACATTATACGCACGTCAGGAAAGCTTGAACTTCTAGACAGAATGCTACCAAAGTTAAAAGCTGCTGGCCACAGAGTTCTCATGTTCACTCAGATGACCAAGATGATGCCGATTCTTGAAGATTACTTTGCCTATCGGGGTTTTGCATCGCTGCGTCTCGACGGATCTACATCAGCAGATGAACGTGAGAAGCGCATGTACATGTACAATGCCCCTGATTCACCCTACTTTATTTTCTTATTGTCTACGCGTGCTGGTGGCCTTGGTCTCAACCTCGCAACTGCGGATACTGTAATCATTTTTGATTCAGATTGGAATCCTATGATGGATCTACAAGCTCAAGATCGAGCGCATCGCATTGGCCAACGCAAGGATGTGCGAGTTTTTCGCATCATTACCCAGACTCCAGTGGAAGAGAAGATCCTCAGCCGTGCTACTGAAAAGCTTCAAATGAATGAACTTGTTGTAGAAGCAGGTAAATTCGACAAGAGCGGTCAAGAGGGTGGGCAAGAGAACAGCAGCCTCGAGCGGCTGAAGATGATGGAACTACTATTGACTGATTTTGATCAAAACCAGAATACGCAAGGCAATGCGACAGCCGAAGAAGACTTTGAAAAAAGTACCGATGATGGCGAAGACGATGAAGAGGAAGATACGACAGACCTCCTCAACGAAATGATAAGTAGCAATGACGATGACTACAAGCTTTATTGCAAAATGGATATGGAAAACACCAATGCTCCAGCTTTGTACAATGACATCGAGAGCGTTCCTGATTGGATTCTCTATCCGAACGGGAAACCCGAAAAAGAAGCTATGGAAGTGGACACCTTTGTACCAGGCCAGCCACTACCAAAACGACGTGCTGCCGCAGGTGACATTGTTTACGATGATGGATTGACAGAAAAGCAATTTTGCCGTATGATGGACAAAAAGACGATTGCAGACGAAAAAGCGAAGCAGAAAAGTAAAAAGAAACGTTCTCGCGATACATTGGATCCTTCTGCCATTCTGGATGATGCTTCTAGCGGAAGAAAGAGGGCGAAGACACAGGATGAGTCCGTTAGCGGCCTGAGTTCGAGGCCGGATCCCTCAGAGAATGGGGAAGTGACTGCTGATGTCAACGAACGACTCATCAGCATAACAAGGTCACTCATTTACTTGAAAGAGAAGGGCACCGGAAGGAAACTGTCTGATATTTTCTTAGAGAAGCCCTGCCCAACTACTTACCCAGACTATTATCAATTGATTGATAAGCCGATAGGCATGAACGATATCCTCCGAAAGTGCCGCGCAAAGCTATATTCGTCTGTGACTGAGTTCCGAGACGATTGGAACACTCTGTTCAAAAATTGTGTGACCTATAATGGCGAAGGCACATGGATTACAAATGACGCAGGCGTGCTCAAGGCAGAGTTCAACCGTCTAATGGACAAGAACAAGGAAGTGAAAGCTAAATTGCCGCTCAGAATCAAGTTGTCATTAAAGGGAAAGAAAAAATAGAATGAAGAGAATGTTGACATCCCCGGTCAGACCTCATATGGGTTTTGGCTAGACATAATATAACTCCTCCGAAATGTGCATAAAAACTTATTTCATTTACAATATATGAATGTCATAAATGTCATACTTTTCAGTGGAAGAGCGCACCATCAATGCACTCTCCGAATTCAGACGACCAAGAATCGTCATCAGGTACTCCATCACCATTCTCCTTTCGAACAATAGGTTCAACACATCCATCATTCGAGCTGCTGCTATCGCTTTGGAATCCATCAAAGAGGGCATCTCTTTCACTTTCATCTTTCGTGATGCTCACGTTCCTAACAGAGCTACTTGCATCATTAGCAATGTTACTAACACTGTCTTCATCGCTGCAAAAGTCATCACTATTCAAACCATCAGAATAAGCTGTTTTGATCTCTTTTGCTTTCTTTCTCTCCGCTGCCATCTCATCTCTTTGCTGACGCTTGTATTCCATTTCTTCTGCCTTTTGGTGGGCTTTGAATTCATCCGAGACAACGAATCGGATGCGCCTTTCAATCATTGGACCGAGTGCCAGTGACTTCGCTCTCTCATCGTCAGCACTTGCAGCAATTTGATCTCGATCCTTTCGCTGTAAACCAATCGAATTTCTATCCAATGGCACAGTTACGCTTTTCAATTCGTTATCCCAACGAGAGGCCACATTGAACACATTTTGATACAACCCCTGCTTTCTTGAACGGGAAAAAATAGAAGCCAATGCCCCTGCCACAAGAGGAGCGTACTTAACGTCGCGTTCTATTTTCTTCAACTGATGCGCCGTCAATAGAAGACGAGGATTCTTCACTTGTAAGTTCCTCAAACAATCAGTCACTGCGTTTTCGAGAGCATCGTTGATGCTTTTGTCATTCATAGGGAGCCTGCCTTTGGAAAGAGTAGGAAGAGGCAAGGCAGAAGGTTTGGCTCGAATCTGCACCACAATCAACACATCTCCCAAACGATGGGCAGCTGGGTATATGCACCTAGCTTGTTGTTCTTTCTTTCGCTTCCTTGTCTTATATACATCTTCCAGGTCAAAATCATCGTTATCGCTGGTAGAGAGTGAATCATCTTGACTTGGGCCATCATATAGAGAATGCGCAGAAGTGCGAAGAAACGGTGCAACTTGAGCACTATCAGAAATACCAAAAGTTGGAGTACTCGAAGTGAGTTGACTCCTATCAGAAATGTCAAGCCCGAAAGAATTCCAAAGAGCAGTACTTCTTGAAATTTTATTCATGACTCCACAAGCCAATGACTCTGAGCTATCTAGGACCGGGATTCCATTTACCATACGAACTACCTGCAGCTTTGCTGTCTTGTTACGCATATCGTTACCAGAATGAACGCTATCGTCATCAGCGGAAACTATCACTGGCGGACCAAATACAATCATGCTCACTTCTAGTACTGGACTGTGTGTAGCATTGGAAGAAGATTTACCACCATCATTCCTTTGGCGTAGACGTTGCGTAGAATAAGCAACATTCGTCTCCCGAAGGTCCACTCTACCCTTGTACAAAGAGGCTGCCCTTTGCATCAAAACTACCTTTCTCTTCTTTTCATCTTCCAAACGTTGACGCTCTCTGCTAAACTTAGAACCCTTCTGCGTGTCATTGTTGTTCTCTTCCTCCTTCTCCTCCTCGGTATTGCCTTCGTCAAATCCATCATCCCAGTCATCACCACCACCATCCTCATTGTCAGACGTCTCACCAACGTCGCTATCCACATCATTGTTAACAGTGCAATTCATCAGCACATCCACTGCCAGTGGTTTCATCATTCTTTTTCGATGGATCCTCTTTTCCATTTCTTTCGGTGGTCTGATGTACAGAGGTAATGGTTGCAACGTTTCTGCTTTTACTTCAATACTGCAAGGTAGATCAATGCTTAGCTGGAATCGGGCAAAGTATTCTGCAAGGCGTGGCCATGCATTTGCAGCACCTTCTCCAGGGACCAAGACCTCTACAATTGTTCCACACTCCTCCTTGTCTATTTTGGGCAAACGTTCTTCTTTCAAACAAACAATCTCATCCTTTTCTGTATCTGCTTTGTATCTTCGAATTGTCCAATAATCCGAAGACTTTGTGGATGTAATGATGAGTGTAACAGAGTTTGGAACTAATCGCTGCGCATGAAGGAGGCAAAGAGTGAGTCCTACCCCGTACCTTCCAGAAGTATATGAGGGGGATGATGAAGAAGATGACGAAGCATGTTTGTTGTTTGTAGTACTACCATTGTTTTTCTTCTTTTTGCTTTTACTCTTGCTCTGTTTATCACTTGCCTTTTGTTTGCCACGAGAGTGCTGTGGTTGAGAAGAGCTTTGGCCGTCAATATGGTCCGTGTCCAGTCCATTTTTGGTGGAACGAAAGGCAGAAACGCAAACATCAATATCTTCCATTCCACATCCATTATCCGACACTTTTACACGCAGACATTCCAGTTTGGCTGATGTTGCACCGCCATCATCGCCACCATTATCGATGGATATCTGTGTTGGCTTTATCTCTACCCGCACACGCTTCGATGAGACCGGAGGCGATGCATCATCATGGTGCTCATTTTCTTTTCCAATGTCGTTATAATTTTCACGGGCGCAAGCATCGACAGCATTGTCCACGAGCTCTTTCACAATTTGAGCAAATGCATCGCAACTTTCACTGCCAAGCTGCGACGAGACCGACGAGTGATGTTGGCGCGTCTCGTTATTGTTGTTGTTGTTGTTGTTGTGAGATGCGCTCGTCAATTGTTCTTTGGTTTGAGTTGCCTTCTTTGTCGGTCGATCATTGTTGTTCTTCACGATGTAGTCTACTTGACTGCCGCCTTCACCGCCAAAGCCACCTATAGCGGGGTTGGATTGAAATGCTCGCAGAGCCATTGCTGTTCTACGAATGTAAACAGGACCTTGAACAGTGCTGCAATCCTATCTGGACTAGATAGAGACAGTGGCATCATATCATTGTCACGCCAAGATTTTTTTGGAGGAGGGAGGAAGATAAGTCGACTCGACTCATCCGGCACTCGAGCTCGGTTCATGCGCTTCGTTCCTTCAGGGTATGTGCCCTGCTTCAGGGTTCCCTCTTTTCTCTTCCACAGAGACAAAATGCGTCTTCGATTTTCGATTTTTTGCCTTCTACAATTCCGCAAACCTTCCGCAAACCATCCAACGACAGCAGTTATGATGCCATGACTCGCAACCGGAACAACAACGGCGGCACCCACCGTCCCAACAGCGGCAAATCACTGGTCATTGCGAGCGGAGTGACGCCCGAATGGATCAAGCCGTTCTACTCAAATTACGACTGCTCCAAACACAGAGCCGAATGTGCGGCGTGTCACAAAAAAGAGCAATTCTATGCGGAAGAAGAATTCAACGCCTGTGCTGGATGTCAGTGCACTCTCTACTGTTCGAGGGAGTGTCAAAAGGCTCATTGGAAGGAGCACAAGGAATTCTGTCAAGTGAACAGATGTTCTGAGGACAATGCTCACTATAAGAAGTCATTGCGCAAGATGAAAAAGTAGGTTTTCTCAATACATACCCATGCCCTGCCATCCCCTGAATTCGATTTCTTTACCAAAACTCATTCTAATTTGTGTCTCCCCTCTGTGTCTACTTCCATTATCTATATAGATTCCAAGCGTGGTACTACCCGCTGATTGAATTGATGATTCACCTGCGCTTTGCCCTACTCTCGAAAGAATTGGATGTTGAAATGGACACTATCCAAAACACTCACACACTAAATCTCGTTCTGGCAGACATTCCCGATGACGTGACAGCAGCCACCAAACCTCGAATTATGGTTCGAAACATGAGCACAGTACCATTTGCTGAGTTAAATGAAGTTGATCGTTTGAGTTTTGAAGAGACTCGTGGTGAATTAATGGATCAAGGGTTTGTTGTCAGTTACACGTTCGTGTACCCCGTACCCGAGTACGGGACGTGTTACACTTGGAAGCAGTCCTGTCTTCACAGCCGAGATCCCTTCTACTACTTTCGTCGTTATGACAAAAGAGAAATGCTCCAGAAGATCATCTGGCTGACGGAAGGCATCAACGGAATGGCAAAGGGAACAAGGCCTGATATCTACAAAGAAGTGAAGCTATTTTTGAAGGAAGACGGTGGAAGGCATTTGAAGGGGAGTGGATCAAGTAGTGCTGAAAGTGAAAGAGCCAGGAGAAAAAAAGGTTATCGTGCAGGAAAGACGAGGTAGATGAACTCTTAACAACTCTATCTATCCGAATCTGAACAAGTCACTGTACGCGTGGGGGGAAGGAGCAAGCACACATAATATATTGAATGGAAAGACGAGGTAGAGGCACTTAACAACTCTATCTATCCGAATCTTAACAAGTCACTGTACGTGTGGGGGGAAGGATCAAGCACACATAATATATTGGAGGCACTTAACAACTCTATCCGAATCTTAACAAATCTGTACACATTGGGGAAGAATAAGCACACAAATATGTTAGGTGGGAATAATTTAAATAATCTATCTACATGAAGACTTTCCTCCCTCTCTACACACTGAACGTGTTAGGACCCATGTTAGGAATAGAATCAATGGTATCAATAGTGTCAGCGAGAGCATCAGCACTCATTTGATTCGCATCCCCATGGTCTTCAATTACTGGTTCCGGCTCAGCAGTCTTCAGACCTCCCACATTCACCACCTCCCCTCTGGGACGACCTACCGTGTGCACAAGCCGCCATTCCATTCCAATGTCTTCAAGGGCCGCAATTCGTTCGTCAGAGAGAGCGTTCTTCTCCCCTCGAGCACGTTTCCAATACATCCCTCGCTGATGCTCCACCCACTTGGCCAGACTGAGAAGTTCTGGATCATGATTTGGATCGTTGGGGTCCCTTTTCTTTCGAGCTGGGACACGAGTATGACCATACTTGTCTTTGTATTCCTTGAGTTTCTGAAGCTTTGCATTCCAGCCACGAAAGTCAACTGCTTTGCCAGAAGTTGACGTAAAGTCAAAATCGACATTTTCGAGGCGCTTGATTCGTGTCTTGGTGAGGCCATTCTTTTCTCCTTTCTTGCGCTTCTGGAAGAGGGTACGCTGCAAGTCGACCCATTTGGAGAGAGCAGAAAGTTCTTGAAAGTATGGATCATGGATTTTCATAGAGTACACAACGCGTGTAGTACCAAACTGTTGCCGGTAGCGTACAAGTTCTTGATATCGGCAATTCCACTTGTAATCGTTTTGATTTTCACTGTGTTCATCTCTCGGGGCTGGTGCTGCAAACACAAAAGCGTAGGCAACCGACGAATCATTGTCAACGTGCACATCAGTGGAGTTTGCGACTGTGCTGGTTTCCACCACTCCTCCTTCTCCCCCCATGGCCCCCATTCCTCCATAGGCTTCATCTCCTTGTATAGGCAACTTGACACGGATGCGCCACTCGAAGCCGATACTTTCCAACAGAGCGATACGGTCATCAGTCAGGGCAGCCTTTTGTCCCTTCTTCTTTTTCCAATAACACTGTCTTTGATAGTCAACCCATTTCGCAAGAGCTCTGAGGACTGTATCGGCTTCACTTTCGTCTGCCTTGGCTTTAGGCAGTTGAGGCACCCTAGTATGTCCATTGTTCACTTGAAATTGCTTCAGCTCTTCAAACTTCTCCATCCATCGAACGTCGAACTTATTTTGTTCTCCAGCATCTTTCTTGACACGGATAGGCTTGGCTACCTTATCTTCATCTCCACGACGCTTCCATTCATCGTAAATGTAATTCAAATCGGCCACCTGTGCATTGGAGAGTTCGCGACGTTTACGCAAAGAGTCCAGAAGGCCTAGCTGAATTTCCAAACGCTCACTTTTGGATGCATTTCCAGGTTTGAAATCAAACCCAATTTCAGTCAATGCAGCAACTCGGTCGGAACTTAGTTGGTCAGTCGCGAATTGACGACGTTGCCTCTTGACCCACTTTCCCAACTTGACTGTTTCAAGGTCCAACTCCTCGTTCGCAGTGCTAGCACGTGGACGTTTCATGCCTCGTTTTTCAGTCACTGGAACACGGAAGTGTCCGCTCTGTGCATGGAACTGTTTCAGCTGCACAAGCCTAGAGTTCCACGTTTCCTCATCTTTCGACCTGCCTCTGGATTCTGTTGCTTTCACTCCTTGATCCTTCTTCTTTGATTTTGTAGAGTCCAGTAAGCCAATCTGCGAGTAACAAAGAAAAGAACAAAGTTTGTCAGGGAGGATTTATTCTCAAATAATGAAATAAATGTGTAGTGCCCAATAACTTACTTGAAGCAGCTGATTTGCTTGATCTGGAGTCAGAGTGGTCGCTTGACCATTCAACATATTGCGATACTGCTGCTTTTGAAAGAAAACCCAAGCTGCAAGTTCCTTATAATCATCAGCAGTGACATTCGTGTGGCCAAATTTTTCTTTGAATGCTCTGAGCTCTCCTAAGTTCTTGTCCCACTGCGTCGGCACAAAAGCTGGCAGCTCTGGCACTTCCACAGACGTGGCCGCTGTTACCATAGCTTCGGCATATCCTTGTTGTCCGGGAGGCATCAGTAATGGGGCATCACGATCTGTCGGCGCCGCCGCCGCAGCAGCCACCGGCGGCTGGAGCATCGCATTCGGATCCCATGCGGCCGCATGAGGATTGGGATGTTGTTCACTCGGTACCGAATTTGGCATGATATTGTTCTTTCTACTAATTTTATCCAATAGGACAGGAGAAAGGTAGGCGTGAGGAGCTTTGGTGAGAATGATTATTTGGCAGACGTGGATCAGAAGCCCTTCCCTCTCCCAAACAAAGGCCATGGCGGAAGCCGGGCACATCAAAGTAATTGCACTTACAAAGCCAGTCACTTACCGTCACTACTTATTAATAGAGGATCGTCCGATTGGTCTTGCTCCTGTTGCCGAGTACGCACTCTAGGGTGCACCGAAACCACTTTGTTTTGATGAGTTTCGTCACTTTGTTAGGGGGTGTCACCCGCTACATAAAAAATGGGAGTTGCGCCGTTGCGTTTTTTGTTTTGGTGGTTGCTTTGCTCATTCGTCATGCATAGATGGACCTACGACATTAACGTGTGATCATGGCCATCCAGTGCATCGTGATTTAATACATGGATCAAACAGCATAGAAATATAATGAATTACTTGGATGAGGCAACATCTATCGTTCTAGATATATAGTCGCGGTTGCTTCTATTACTTTCCTGGCAAATCATTGCCCGTTCTTCCCTAACACTTGGCCAACCAGCACTAAATCTGACTCAACTGCTCTCGCTCTATTCTCCAAATACGCCAAGGTTTCGTGATGAGCATTGAAAACCCCAATAATCTTTCCAACTTCTTCATCCTTTCCTTCACCATCTGATGACGAACTCCAAACTCTCTCCTGGGCAGCATTCAGATCGCTCACTACATTCTCCAACACGTTGCCCATTTGCCCTAGCTTGGAATCAATTTCCAAAGCTCTCTCGTATGCCTTCTCACGTTCAATATCGGCACTTTCCACACTAACCTTACTTTGTGCGGCAAATAACTCATCCACATTCTTTTCTAACTGATCCAAAGTTGTGCTTAACTCATTCTGATAGGATCCAATACCCTGTAGTTGTGTCCCAACTTCATTCTGATGAAGCATTAGACGCGAAACCATATTTGCTAGTTCAGAGAGGGAATGTTGCGTATCACGTAATGTAGCATCATATTGAGAGATTCGTTGTGCTTCCTGAAGAAATGAAATGGTATCAGTTTCGAGTTCCGATTGAAAGCGATTCAGGATTTGCTCAACAGTCAACGATTGGTATTCGATGGGAGGAGGCTCTATCATTTGGGGTTTGTTATCGGTTGCTGGGGCCGTTGTCGTCGCTGGTGTTGTTGTTGCTGCCGGAGTATTTGCACTAGGTGTGTTCAAACCAGTAGCAGGAGTTACAACTGGCGATGGGACCTTTGCCGCTGGTGTTGGTCCAGGAGTTGCCGATGTTGCTGGGGTTCCAAAGGAAAATCCAGATTTGGCTGCAGGTGTAGTAGTATTGGTTGTTGATGTTGATGCTGAGTCCTTGGCACTATCTTTCTCTGCAGTGGATGAAGCGGCGGCTGAACCAAAACTGAATCCCCCCGATGATGCTTTTGAATCTTTGGAAGCATCTGCTGTAGTTGTTGCGTTTGCACCACCCCCAAAAGAAAACGAAGTTGCTGGTTTGTCAGATTCTTTTGAAGCAGTATCCCCACCACCACCACCAGGAGTTCCCCCAAATGAGAAACCAGCAGATGCCGAGGCCTTTTTCTCTCCGCCTTCTTTCGAGGCAGCTAGTGCAGGTGCCCCTCCGCCGAACGAGAATCCTCCAGCTGCTGAAATAATTTTTAGTGATTGAGTGGATGTGATGTGTCAATCGCAATAAATCGATTAGACAACAATTAATAAAATGTAACAAAATTTTATAGTGCGCCCGGAGAACAACTATTTATTCACATGCTCGAGAACATAATGAATAACAGAAGCACATTTTCATCATCCACTTACCTGGAGCAGGTGTAGCATTCGAATCACCGGTACCACTAGAAGCTGCCGGTGCAGCACCACCGAAGCTGAAGCCCGCAGACGCGGGGGCTGATGTTTTGCTATCAGTAGTCGCCGTTGATGAAGAGGCACCTCCACCGAAAGAAAATCCACCTGCTGTAGGGGCAGGCGCTGGAGTACTGGCGGCTCCACCACCAAAAGAAAAACCTCCTCCAGCCGCTGGTGCCGGGGCTGCAGGCGCTGGAGTACTGGCTCCGCCACCGAAAGAGAAACCACCAGCAGCAGGTGCAGGGGCTGGAGTACTAGCGCCTCCACTACCAAAGGAAAAACCTCCTCCTGCTGCTGGGGATGGGGCGCTAAAGTTAAATGCCATGGTCGTTCTTACTGAAGTACTCCTAGCTTATGGTTTATTGTGATTGTGATATGATTTTTTTGAGCTCGCTTGGGCTTGGGTTTGATTCGTGATGGCTGATGGCCAAAATAATGCAACGATGGCGCATGACATGAGTCAAGAGCAGCCCAAGCAATGCTGAGATGCAATCATGAAGGAATGACTAGCGTCCAGGAGAGGAATAAGTGCATTCGAATCTCATCTAAATTTAATCTAAGGCGAGACGCTTCCTCCTAGCAAGGCACCACTAAGAATTGCATTCTGTGCTAGATATGTAGCGATTCCTGCGAAGTATCCGATGGCAGCTCCAACAGACACCTTTTTGGCATACCACAAAAAGTCTACCTTCTCTAATCCCATCAATGCAACACCACTTGCTGATCCGATTACCAAAATCGATCCTCCAGTACCGGCGCAGAGTGCAATCAGCTGCCAAAGCTTGTCATCCGTACCATAATCAGCTAAGTCGTACATACCCATAGTTGCTGCAACAAGAGGAACGTTGTCAATAAGAGCTGATGCAATTCCGATAACAGTTGCAATGATATCTTGACTAGGCAAGTTGTTATTGAGGAACACTGCAAGGTCCTTCAGAAGACCAGATTTGTCCAAAACTCCAATACTCATGAGAATACCAAGGAAAAACAAGATTCCAGATGTGTCAAGTTTCGACAGAGCCGCAGGCACCTTCATTTCCTCGTCTTCGTCGTCCATGTGAATAATATCTGTCATTGTCCAAATAACTCCAAGGCCAGTAAGCTGAAGGTGAATGAAGAAGCAACTGATGATAAGATGGAAAAGTCGAGAAAATGGTTTCAACATTGAGCAGCGAAAATACTTACCATTGCAAGGTATGGTGGAAGGCCAGTTAACTCCGCGAAAACAGGAACGGCGAGAAGTGATGCAATGCCAGTCCAAAAGACAACTTGTCCTCTAGGAGCTAAAGGTGATGGAGGTGGAAGTGTCGATTCTGCCAAGGACGAATCTTCTTCGACCTGGTTAACAAGGAAGAACAATGACGCCACAAGACACACAATTGAGGGCAGGAACAACTCTGTCACAGTAGGGATTGTGGAGAGATTGTTGTTGATCCAAAGCATAGTTGTGGTGACATCTCCAATTGGCGTCCAAACTCCTCCGGCATTGGCAGCTACAACAACCATTGCACCAAATAATCTCCTGTCATCATCATTAGGAACCAACTTCCTCAGCAAGGATACCATTACAATTGTTACAGTCAAGTTGTTCAAAATTGCAGAGAGGAAGAATGTCAAGAAACCAATCACCCAGAACAATCCTTTCTTTGATTTGGTAGTAATCAAATTTGTAACAACCTTGAAGCCTTGATGGGCATCTACAACCTCAACAATGGCAGACGCAGCCAAAAGGAAGAAACAAATATCCGAAACCTCTGCCAACTGTTCACTCAGTTGCTCAAGGACGCTTTCACTTGCCAGTCCAGTCGATCCGTTGTAAAAATCAGCATAGGTTACCCACAATCCTGTCGACATCAACAACGCGACAGCGGCTTTGTTGAACTCGAAAACCTCCTCGAAAATGATTCCAATGTATCCAAGGACGAAAATAGCAATCATGGCAAGTTGGGCATGACTACTCAACCACGCACTCTGACTAGCATACAAAGCGAGACTGCCTGCACCCAAAATAGCCGTACCAGCACGAATGAGATCCTTCTTGGCTGTCTCCTCATTGTTCGCCAAAGCGTTTGCCTGCGACTTCAATTCCTCTCTCATTTGTTCGATGGGCTTGTTAGCTAAACCTGGGAATTTCTGAGACAATTTTTCATAACTAAGACGGTTGTCCGATTGAATCAGCTTGAGGAGAACTTCCATGCTAACCACACCATTCACAGACGTACCGGGAACATATGAAAAGTCAGGGCCACATTTATCCACAAGGACAGTATGACGTACATTGTTGTTAGTCATAATAGCTACAGCCTGGGAAGCAGTATTCGTAGGTTCAACGCAAATAAGTTTGTCAGCTGGTGTCATGAAGGATCTAACGGGTGCAGCCAAGAATGTTGCACTCTCCTCCTCAGTACGTGCTCTGGCCTGTTCCGTAGATAGACGGATGAAATCAAAGTCAGTAAAGATACCCATGAGCTCCTTTTCATTCTCTTCGTCAAAGACGAGTGCAACCTCATTCTTGTCCATTTTCCCCATCACGTCTACAACGCTCTCGGATGATTTGGCACGGTAATATCCACTTTTACCACCTTCTTTCATGACACGTGAAATGGGAGAAGAAAAGCCATATCCTTCAGGTGTGAGGTTAAGAGTAGGGTTGGTTGACAGAGCAATAATATCAGCATCGATGACTTCGTCAGAGCTAGAGGCAGACGATAAAGGCGCAGATATTCTAGTTGCGTGATGGTTTTTTGATGATAGATGGGCAATATTGGTGAGGCCATTTGGCGCGAAGGCAGCAGTCAGTGAAAGACTGGCTGCCGACACAACAAGCTGGGAGACAACTCTCTTTGTCATTTTACAAACGATTAGTTGGAATGATCTTTGGTTGTGCTACGATACTGGGTACTGTAGTAGCATTGCCGGAAGTCTAAAGATCCGTCGTGGATTGCGTTCTCGGCGCGGCAGGGCACCGGACGGATTTTGTGGACACGAGTGTCTCGCTACTCAGGGCTAACCCCTTTTAATTTTAGTGCCTTTGAAATAAGGCAAATCTATTGAAGATTAATAGAAGCTAAGAGGGTCTTTCATCTAATGTCTCTTGAAATATTAGAGTGCCCCCAAAGTACGTCAGTCGCTTGCCTTTTTTGGCGTCGCGGAGAGAAGCATGCACCATGCACACCAAACTCGACGTGTCAGAGCGTGCAGATGCATGAGACGAAGACAACGACGTAGCAATGCTAACAATCGCTGGTATCGTTAAAATTCAACGCAAACTACTAAGAACAACAGCAGTATTATCAAACAACATGAAATTTGGATCACCGACTCTACTCCTAGTCTACACGGCTGCCACAGCGCACGCCTTCTCTTCGACTAGCATCCGCACCGCTTCAAGGTCTGTGGCAACAACAACACAACTTGCTGCGGAAAAGAAACGCGTCGTAGTTACCGGTCTTGGAGTTATCTCTGGGTGTGGTATCGGGCATAAGGACTTCTTTCAAAATGTCTCCGACGGTAAATCTAGTCTTGGTAAAATCACCAGGTTTGACGTGACACATTTTCCTTGTCAAATTGGTTCCGAGGTTCCCGCTGATATGTTCGATCCTAACGATCACTTTGCCAATCCAAAGAACGCCAAAAGTAATGATAGGTTTACACACTTTGCTGTTGCTGCATCGCGCTTGGCATTGAAGGATGCTGGATTGGGTGATACTCCCGAAACATTGGAAAATCCTGATAAGTGTGGTGTGTTCATTGGAAGTGCGTTTGGTGGTATGGAAACGTTCGAGAACGAAGTTTTGAAGTTGTGGAAAAAGCCCGAGAGACCTAAGGTGAGTCAAAGTGGAGTTAGAGCTGAAATGCTGTTGTATTTTTGCAGAGCAATCGAGATCTTTACGAATTAGCTCTGTTGATTAATGAAAACCGCATTTATTTGTGCCCAATGTGCAGGTATCTCCCTTCACTATTCCTGCTCTCCTAGGTAACACGGCATCAGGGGTTGTAGGTATTGAATGTGGCTGCAGAGGTCCCAACTACGGTGTCACATCTGCATGTGCATCTGCATCGCATGCTATCGGTGAAGCCTTCGGTATGATCGCGGATGGAGTTGTTGACCAAATGGTTGCCGGAGGTACAGAGGCTAGTATCACTCCATTGAGTTACGCAGGTTTCAGCAGTATGAAGGCAATGACTACAGCCTGGAACGATAATCCGCAGGGAGGAAGTAGACCATTCGACGCGGACCGAGGTGGTTTTGTTATGGGCGAAGGAGCAGGAGTTGTTGTACTTGAATCTTTGGAAAGCGCTAAGGCACGAGGAGCTCCCATCTACTGCGAAATGATTGGATATGGTGCTACCTGTGATGCTCATCACATCACTACTCCAGCGCCGGAAGGACGAGGATTGGCCGCTGCAATGGAAATGGCAATTGAAAGAAGTGGCATTGATAGAACTGAGATCAATTACGTGAATGCTCACGGAACATCAACTGCATACAATGACAAGTTCGAGACAATGGCATTTAAGTCAGTGTTCGGCGAGCATGCAACCAATAAAGATGGAAAGTTCTGTGTTTCAAGTACAAAATGTGTGACGGGACACACATTGGGAGCTGCTGGTGGACTTGAGGCAGTGATTATTGCCAGAGCAATTAATGATGGAGTTGTGCCACCAACGACGAACTACGAAACACCAGATCCAGAATGCGATCTTGATTATGTTCCCAACACAAAGAGGGAAATGGAGGTGAATGCCGCAATGAGTACGAATCTTGGATTTGGTGGACACAATGCAGTGGTGTTATTTAAGAAGTACGAAGAGTAGATCTTTTTTTAGACGATATAATTAGTGCGACTAATTTCTAAGACATGTGTGTCTTTGTCCGGGCAAAGAATTTTTGCAATCCTAATATAGCTGCTATTATGAATCCACTCGATGCAACGCCGATGTAGTACAAATTCAAGACTCGTTTGGTGCCGCGTGTGGTATACTCCTTCGGTAGCCATCCATCTCTCTCGAAAATGTGAATGGCAGGATTCGTCACGATTCGTAGATTTCGTTTGTCCAGCCGAGGAAACCCTTCAATGGTATCAACGATATGGTAGCCTCGCACTGATTGTTCTTCAGACAACAAATGTGTATAAGATCGAGGTGGATCTTTTGTATCATTCTCTACTTCATAACCAGATTTACTCATCTGAATCGGGTAAAGATTGGTAACTGATCTTTGTCCAAACAGAGATACACCAGTCATAGCTGCAGCGACATCTATATGAACGTGAACATCCTCCCATTTTGGTGCATGTTGTGTGCTTATTTCTGAAGTAGCCCCAAAATGATTCTTCAAATGCTCCAGTGCCGCCCCTCCTGGATAATTCTCCATGGACAATCTCAAAAATAACAAGCTTCCAATCATCGTGATGACTACTGTCATCAACCCACAAACATACACACCTATGGAAATAAAACTCCAGCCCGCTCCTTTCCAAGCAGTTACAGCCATTGAATGCAGCTTACTAAGACCATACGCTGCACATGCATTGAACATTGGCAACGCCGGGAAAATGAATCGCATTTCTTTGTGAGGTAGAAAGGAGTACAGCACAACGAATCCGAACGTTGGAATGAAGAAGTGCAAGAGAGTGCGGTCGATCATAGTGTTGTTGTTTGCTTTCTCTTTCGCCCGACCTTTCAAGTTGAAAAATGACAGTGGGATCAAGAATAATGTCAACAACAATCCTTTTGGTAACGCATTCGAAACGTACCAATGAAATGGCATCACACCCCATTCATTTGATCTATTGTCAACTGCATTGAACCACCACACTTCAAACTCTGGCCATACCATTCTCTGCCACAACAACGAGTCCAATGGAGCTGTTATCAACACACCAATAATACCTGTTGCAATTCCAATAATCAATGCTTGAATGATACGTAGTTCACGCCGAATCAGCATCGTCAGCCCAACAGTGAATAGTAGCAGCAGTACATCACATCGGAATATTGCCGTGGTAAACACCAAATAAATAGCAGTCCGATCAGGACGACCGTTGAACCATTCCGCATATGCATGTGTTGTGAGGAGTAGAGCAAATGTATTGGGTAATAGTCGACTTGAGTAGAAGGGTATGTGAAATTGAGACGCTGTAATCAAGAGATAATAGCCGAATATACTCTGTGGAGTAATATGACTCCAATTTGATTTGACTTGTTTCTTCTTTGAAAAGTAACCCTCCAGCGAACACGCCAGGCGCAAATGAGCCATCCACGACAGTATCAAAAGCTCGAACCGTATTAGAAATTGAACAGCCATTGGATTTGAAGGCAAGTCAAAGATACTTTTGGGCACAATGAATGACATGATTTTTGCAATCAATGATAGCACGAAAGCCCCGGTGAAAGTGCGTGGTACGACTCCTGGAAACTGCAAGTGATCATATGGTAGACCACCCGTAGCATTAGCTTCATCACAAACGTCATATGACTCATCGACATCACTGCATGATGCTGTTATTTGTTTTGCAGTGGCCGATCTCCAAGCAGGCCCCACACCATGATAGAACAGATCATGTGTTGCTTGAAGATTGAACGATTCCTCGACCTTTGAATGCGGACATGTTACTAGTGCTAGAAGACCGGTGAGTAATAGGATGATCGGGCAGAGAACCTTCGACACCATAATATTGTGTTCATATTACAATATATCTTAGACGAGCTGACGATGATTGAGGCACCATTATCAACACGCATCAACGACTTGCCGACACAAGGATGTCATTGTAGTACTATTCCTACGTACCCGACCACGTAGATCATCTCTTCTCTCTTAGAGCTTCATCCAGGCTTCATCCTGGCGCTGCTGGCTGTGCGTTGCAATAATAATAAGTTCAAGTAGGTTGCTTGTATCTGCCAATAGCCTGACATCGCCAGCTTCCGCTCCAATCGCAGCAGTTTGTGTCTATGATGACATCATCAAGGAGCAGTCTGAAGAAAGATTCAACAAGGAAAGGACGATGATAAATGCCAACAATTACAACGATGACGAAGTCCAATCTGACGACTTTTCAGATTTCGACCAACCGTACCATGAAACGGCATCGGACTGGTTCAGACGCAGTGCTCGGAGGAGGGCTCGTCGACTTGCTGGTGTCAGCAGTTGCAGTAGCAGCGACGAGAGCGTTGACGAGGGGTTTGACGGTGAAATGAATGCACCAAGTAATAGTAATAACACCAGCAGCAACGCAGCACTCAAACCAATAATCAAGTGGCAACGACAATATCCCATTGCAGCTGCCAGTGCTTGTCTGGCTCTATCGTATATTGATACCGCAATTGGTCACGGTAGTACTCGATCACCACGAGAACGAGAGTGCAACAGGTTGTATCGTGTATTCAATAAACTGCGTAGACAGCAACAACAACAACGACAACATAATGATGGCGACAACACTCCCACTATTGAGAATGATAAACTTGTCATTGATTCATTTCTGCCGCGTGGGACGGGCATATCTATCATTGATTCAGCACTTTCCAGGGAAACAAGGCGACAGGGGACATCATCATCTTCGTTGGTCTTTGAAATGACTGGGAATAGACGATCTGGCAAGACAACCACGCTTGTAGCAATTGCAGCAAGATATGTAGCTAGTACAACAAATTCATTCTTTCGTGATCTACTGGAATGCGAAGCCACTAACAGTGCGGCAGCGGATGGGGAAGGCGACCTAAATCATAGACCGTCCAAACGTCAGCGAAGGCAAGGGAATAATATGCACACATATCAGTCTGTGATTGAACCTAGAGTCGTCATGTTGGACATTGACCACTGTATCAATCCTATCAAACTCATGATAGCGGTTCGCGAAGCTGTATTGCGTCGATTCCACGAAACGTCCGTAGCTAGGAAGTGGATCAGAGAATTGAGAGCAAACACCAATACACAAGAGGATGCAACAAAAACAATAAGTATGGAAGAAGATCCAGAAGCACAACTATATGATGAACTATCTGCCAGAGAAAAGGAAATGATTGAACGTACGATTGTGTCTTGTCTGGGTCGAATCAACATTGTGCAACCTCGTGATTTTACATACCTAAGTCTCGTCGCGACGTTGGAGTGCTTGCGTCAAAGTTTGGACAACGAAAAGAAGGACAACAATCAGAAACAAGCACCTACATTGATCATGATTGATTCCATGTCAACATTAGATGCAGCAACACAATTCCAAGAAAGTCTCCCTGCCGGCAAGGGCAGCTCTGACAGGAACGAGTTTTATCGTCAACTGATCCGCCTTCGTGATTCTCACGAAGTTGCGATCATTGGAACATCGCTTACAACGGCGGGTCGTTGTAGCATTTGGGAAAAGATTGTTTCGCATCGTATTTCGATTGAGCAAGGGATGAATTGGTCACTCTAGAGCCTATGCAACAAATGATACAACTCCTTATTCATAGTAGACAACAATTACTCATATCACCCATCCTGGTAGTATTTCATATTGTTACAGATGTTAATTGTGAGCAGGTAGAGCTGTAGTTCAGCTCTTTCTTGCGATGGTAAATTGATAAAAGCGTTCATTGGGAAAGAAATCTTTTGGGTTGGGGCGGTAGACAGGATCCACAAAATAACTTTCAAAGTTCACCGCACAATTGCCTACTCTTTCAAATAATGCTGCTAATGTAGGCCCGACAAAATCAGGACTGAAACGTGAACCTTCTCCTGTTATTTGAAGAGCTCCTCCCAATGTTGCAGGGTCGAATATGCTAACGAGACAATTGACTGATCCTGCACCATTGGGAGAAGATATCTCGTCATCATCCAGTTCGTCAAAGACCTTGAGACCCGATCGTTCCTCATCATTCTTATCTCCTAGACGGTATGATGAGCAGTAAGATGTAGATTGAAAAAGATCCAAAACTTCAACAACACAAGGGTATCAAGTCAGTCAATTTATTGTCGTTTTTGTTCAGTACAGCAATGGATTGCTTGGAAAGAAACTCTCGTTGCACCATTTCATTCAGTAATTTGGATCCAATACTTCTTACGAATTTGTCTCTTACAGAATAATCTTGTATTGTTGTAGAAGCAACTTTCCAGAGCGCATAACAAGTTAAATCAAAGTAATATTCATCGCTCACTGATTCTTTTTGCCAAGGATGACTTGCTTGGAATGCTGGAGCAACTTTCGTTCGGAATGCAGTTACTTGTTCTGCAAGTGAACCGATGGGGATTTTGGTTGTACGTGACAACTCTTGAATTGGTATACTAGATTGCACTTCATCATCAAGAAGCAGTGGCAACAATGGTTCTCGCAGTGTCCGCGGTGGAGCGGCAGGAGGTGCACTTGATACTGGTAGATTACCCTCTTTCTTGTTGCCCATAAACAGATCTCGCATGTAATACTCTAGATCATATTCAGCTGCACCTTTGGCTGCATTTGCATTTGAAGGAAGTCCAGCAGCTAAGATCACTGATGATAGTGGAACTGATAAAAAAGATCTTCTGTCTACTTCGCTTGATGACTCATCCCGATGTGATGACAATGACGTTTGTTTGTATGCAAGCAGGCTTGGGTTTCTTCCAACAAAGGCCATTCCATTGGAAAACAATGTTGCTACTATCAACAATAGTAGGCATGGTTCATTCATAGTAGGGAGGATCACCATTGTTTGTGCCTCATTAGTTCACTTAGCTCCCTATACTATACATGCATATGAGAGTAGCTGTTTCTCTCTCTCTCTAGAGAGAGTAGAGCTGTTTCTCTCTCTCCGCTCGTGCGTCGTACATACTCCTACCTATCTAGCTCTAGACAATGATAGAGCATCGGTATGGTACCATTAAGGAGTAGATAGTGCGTGCGTAGTGCGTAAGTAAAGTGAGCGCGCCAAAACCTGGTCACGTTACAGTAGCAGCGTGCATGAGAATACATCATACAACGTAAGTTGGGATGCAATGGAATTCAATCTTTACTAATGTACTTCCATTGAGAAAGTTAAGGGCCAATAGATGCCGACTATGCTTATTATACTGACAGCGCTGTATACGTTTATTCATGGACTGCCGACGATCCCAAAAACTTGGATATCATCAGGTCACCTACGACCTACGACTACGAGTCTGTATGCGACTGGCGCAGTGTAAATAGCAGTTGCTGTATCTTTATTGATATTGCAGTTAATATAACGTCTTAAATTATGTTATGTACCATATTGATTATCATGAAAGTATGAACATTATTGCCAATGAGCTAAATGTATGTATAAGGTATGTGCATGTCCTGAGCGACCCTCCATTAAATTCCTTTTTCCACCATTGTTGTAATGATGAGCTCTCTTTATCCCGTGTGCCAGCTTCTTGCTGCTCGGTTGACTCGAATGATATTTTTGAATTGCTGCTGTCGTCGGTGATTGACGTGTTTGTGGTTTGATTTTGTGTTAATGGTAGCGCTGTGTCATCTCCAGTTGATGTAATCGAGCTTTGGTTGGACTTACATATATCAACACGCACAACACGCATGAAAACATTTTGCCCTTCATGGCAATTGCTAAGAACATTCGCAGAACCATTGCACTCCCCGTTGTTTTTGCAGAACTCTCCAACACGGACGTTCGAGCAGCTAGGAAGAGAAGTGAATGCGCCCATCTTGCTACCAGATTCACATTCCTGCAAAGTCAACGGTCGAAGGCAAGTGTCACCGCAATTGATTGGTTTGTCTTCTTCCGTTTCAGTGATGAATTGAGCAGCTGCAGAACACAAAATATTGCCGAAACAAGCCTGTCCGATGGAGCACAATGGCTGACCAAAGTTGCAAGTACGCAGAGTAGTTGCACATTTACTCTCTACTTCTTCTAAACTTGTTGCGCAATAATTGTTTGAAACATTCATGCGATGCTCTAATTCCTCATTGGACAAATGAGTGACGTCGTCAAAAGTGAATTCGGAAGGTTTAGCAGTGACAAGCGATGAGGTTGGATGTGAGGTTGGATGCAATGTAGCATCAGATTTCGGCTCAGTTGTACTTATTGTCGGTCTACTTGTGGGGTTTCGTGTGGTAGGCCTTGTTGTTGGTGTTGTTGTACTGATGGGCTGTTTCGTAGACGGAACATTTGTTGGTGAAGGAGTCTGTTTTGAAGTAGATGATCCTGATTGCACAATTCCAAAGTAGAGGATGATGTCATCGAATATTTTCTTTCGCTCTGTGCCTGAGACAACATTACCGCAGCTTTTCTGATGACATCCTCTGCTGACGATCCGAGAAACATCATCAAAGAAGTCAGATGGGTCACTGAAGCCACTGTCGACAAACTGGCGGAGTCGCTCCATGAACGAAAATCCATCTTTCTTGTAAGTTTGCACATTGCGGATCCAATATGAAAAGCCCAACATCCATCTTATTTCAGCATTTTTCGTCATGTCCTTGTAAAACCCTCTACAAATTGCTCCAGGATCTTTGCAGAAGTCCACCTCTTTATATCTTGCAGAAGAGCGACCATCATCATGTGCTCGCTTACCCAAGTAGTAATTCAACTTTCCAATCATGCACGTGCCTGCCGACCCTCTCGGCATAGCACCTCGACCCCACCAACAACATCCTTCAACGTTGTTGCGTCCGAATGAATTTGGCGATGGTATGCTGTTAGGATCAATATTGCCTTTCACTTGACCATCATAATGACTGCATCCATCTGCCGTGCAACTCAAATTTGAGTCCCACCCACCTGTTCCTTTATCGTTGGTTGCTGGGAAACACTCCAAAGGCGGCGGAGCGCCAGCCCAGATTACTCTAGATTCGGCAGTAACAGTCATATAAGGATCAACTGGACAAGCCATAAATGATTCCTCGCTTGTGCACTGATTTGCAGCATCATACGAGGTGCGGGTTACACCAGAGAAGCGACCCTGTCCACAACTATTCGCTAATGGATATCTTCCAAACACATCCTTTTCCCAGTTGACTTCATCACAGACATCATATTTGACTGATTCAAGAACAGCTTGAGACAATAGCAACGCTATATTGACTAAACCGTAGTTAACATTTGGAGACGCAACAGGGTCATTGCTCTGACCCAAGTAAAAGTAACTTGAACCCATATCGCCCTTCGAAATAATACCAAGAGCATTGATGAAACCATCAAATCGATAACGCTTAGATGGACTCTGCTCCCCTGTTATTGAATCTAGCGACAAAAGTATCTTTTCATCAATATCGGCCTTGGCGGAAACCAGAATTCCTCCAATCTTTGCTAGCAAGCTGAGAGGAGGTGCTTGGTCAAGCGTTACCAGGCTTATTTTCTCCGGAGTAGGATTATTAGTCTGCATTCCCGACAACTTTAATGTCGGCTTGGAAGTCGGAAGAGTAATGAGGCGATTTGTGGGCGATGATGTATTGATATCATTCGGCGAGTTCTCATTGAATGCAGGAAATCCAGCGGTTGGTNCGATTTGTGGGCGATGATGTATTGATATCATTCGGCGAGTTCTCATTGAATGCAGGAAATCCAGCGGTTGGTTCATTTGTTGTAAAAACAAAAGCAGGCTTTCGGCTCGGGGCAAAAGAGATGAGGACTTCATTGCCAGGGAGTGTTGGATCGTATGTGGGATCGAACGTGGGAGATTTGGTCGTAGAGGGTATCAGCTTCTCTGTTGGACGAAGAGATGGCTGTAGCGTGGTTGGTGGACTAGGCTCTTCTGTCGGCTGCTTGGTAGGTTTTGATGTTGGGCGACAATTTGTAAATGCAATGCATTTCATCGTTGGATCCGAGCATTCGGTATCTTGTCCAGATGTACATGGTTCAAAGCAATTTTTGTTTACATCAGCCCATGAAAAACCACACCAAAAAGAATGCCGAATATCGTCTGCAGGAATTACTTCTTTGGTTGGACCTTCAGTAGTTGGATTTGAAGTTGGGGGTAGAGGTATCGTAGGTGACTCTGTTGGTGAAGGTGACACTGTTGGTGGGACTGTAGTCGGTTCGGCCGTTGGCCTCAAAGTCGGAGCTTTTGTAGGTTCCACTGTCATCTCAAATGCACTGCAAGACGTTCCACCATAACAAACAGAGCCCGGTGGACATTTATCATCAGGACAATGTGTGTCTAGGGAGCAGTTAGCTTCCGCCTCATCCCACGATTTGCCACAAAACTTGGTGTTTGTTGGATCATCCTCAAACACTGGTCGCCTTGTCGGAGGAGGTGACGGTTTGTTCGCATTTTTAATCCTTTCCCATATATCAACTATGTTGCATTCTGGGCTGGGCAAACCACCGTGACACGACTGACCCGCAGGACAATCATCACTACTTCCACTAGGGCAATGAGTTTCAAACGAACAATTCTCTATAGCCTGGCCCCACCCATTTCCGCAAAATCTATTATTACCAGGGTCATTGTACGATACAGGTGGTAACGTTGACGGAGGATTTGTTGGTTTCAACACAGGATTTGCTGTAGGCACCAGATCTGCGTAGCAATCAGTGCTCCCAAAACAACCCTCATCTCCTGGACAATCTTCATCCTGCCCACCTGGACACCTGTTTCATTGTTGTGATAGTTTCATCGTTCGCATATTGTTGCATTATTTGTATCCGTAAAGAGCAAAAGAGACTGGTCAGAATGAACGCCAACAAGATCAATAGTAATTCGATTGCAAACGCAAAGTGAGCAAACGTAAAAACTGACCATACACTGCATTTTTTACTGGCATCTGCCCAATTTATCCCGCAAAACATATTCCGTCGTTCATCATCTCCCGGAATAGAATTCACAATCACTCCAGATTCTTCTTTCTTTTTGGCCTCTTCTTCGTACATATCTTGAACATTGCACTTTAACCCACCATAACAACTCATGCCTTGAGGACATTCATCTGAAAAACCTGATGGACAGTGCCTTTCAATGCTGCACGAATCGATTGCCTCATTCCATCCTAAGCCGCAGAACCTAGTGTTGGATATGTCATTATAATCTACATTGGCGTATTTGAATTTATTACCGTGGCCCAATTTGACATCACACGATGTCCCTCCAAAGCAGATGTGTCCTTCGGTAGAGCACTCATCGTCTGTTCCGCCTGGACAATGTTCCCTATCGTCGCACTGTGAACAGAAGAAAGGAACAGACCAGATTAGATTAGGTGAGAGAGGAATGCGACAAACACACATTATATGTCTTACATTGCCTGATGCATCGCCCCACGAGGAACCGCAGAAGAAATGATTAGAATCCTGAGCGTCGGTTAGTAATATGAAGAAATGGAAGAGAGATATAATGTACAATCCATGCTTTCTTTCCGTCATGGTCACTGCTGAGGTAAAAATCTATCAAGCCACCGCCGTCACGCTGGTGGCTGGGGCTCAGTGCAATACAATGCCATGATAATAAAGCACAACAGCCTGTCTTACGGTAGGTACTTTGCGCTGCTGCGACTTTAGTGCCCTTCGCTTAGACCTCCCTTTCCCCTTTCCCCCTATTTTTAGACGGGATCACTTTACAAATGGGATAGAAAGATTGAACTTTTGTTGAAGTACCAATTCCTCAGTCAGCTCTAACGTAGCCAAAAGTTGGCTATTTCGTCCGTTGCTTTGCCGCGTCGCCAGTCAGCTCCTCTCTCCTCTGACAACGAACTAATTAGACCGTCGCTTACCGACCACAAGCCAAAGCAAGAAGGCAAAGCTTCACAGTTCACAGGACAGTGAGAGAGGGACCTTTAAATATCTAGCTTGGTCACTTAAGAGCCAAGCAGGTATCGAGGTGAGTGTTATTATCAATCGGCTTGTCGTCTCTACAATTGATGGGTCGTAATCTTTGCAGCATGTTCCTTCTAGCTAGGATGAATGAAAACGATCTTTGTTGATCTTTCCGTGGGGATCTGGATCTAACGTTAGATATTCTACTGTATCATTATATTATCTTGTAGACTCTCCACATCAGTTAGTTAGCCTGTACTCGTTATGAACTGGTAGACGGCTTTAGAAACGACAACAACACATCAATATGAATCCCAATTTTGGATATAGCGGTTTCCAACTCCCACCTGGATTTGGAAGCTATGTTCAACCCCAAGTGTCAGCTGCAACTGCTCAAAGCGGACCTTCTCCACAACAAACAGCCAGCGCAGCCAACAACGCCGGTGCTGCACCTGCACCACCAGCAGGTATGATGCCACCGGCTGTGGGAGTTATGCCCAACATGATGATGACCGATGCAGCAGCTGCGGCTTACATGTCAGGGGTACCAGCAGCAGCGAACCCAGTGTCAGAGAAAAAGTCGAAGGTACATTATTGTACTATCCATCCAGAGGGCATGCCTCGTGCCTTTGATGTACCATTTGTGGAACGTCGATTGCCAGTTTGTGATCGCTGCAAGAAGAATTTCAAAAGTAGGGATTTATGTCGTAAGAGGGATGGACACAAAGCGTTGCCTTGGCAAATGACTTATGTGGTTGTTACAATGGATAGTTCGGTACTTCTTGAGGACGAAAATGGAAATGTATCATTACAGAATATCCCGATGATATGCGAACTTCAGGAAACGCCTCATATGTGTCTTGGACCTTCAGATGGATCAATGAAGTCAGAACCCATCTGTAAGGTGTGCCG
Organism: Skeletonema menzelii; assembly: GCA_036940005.1. Classification (NCBI taxonomy): domain Eukaryota; phylum Bacillariophyta; class Thalassiosirophyceae; order Thalassiosirales; family Thalassiosiraceae; genus Skeletonema; species Skeletonema menzelii. Next base: position 31,579 of record JALLBH010000159.1, on the reverse strand, counting down.
TGAGAAGAACTACACACGTGACTATTGCAGGAATACATGCAAGCACACCACTCCTCCGTGGAGCACTACCTATGTTAAGCTTGTGGCAGATACCAAATCCAGAGATGATGATAGGTTCATGCAATATTCGGCCAAGAAGAGAAAGGCGAGACAAGAGGATGGTGTGAATGGCAAGCCGAAACCACAAGAGGATGGTGACGGTGCGAGTGCCGACGATAATATCAGTGATGATCTTTCTTCTGTTCACAATTCAAAGACATTCCTTTGCTCTGTGTCCTCAACGAAGCTTACTGCTCGTGTAAGTTTTGTTTAGAGCTGATGTGCAAGCAACAATTTTTGCCGTGAACTTGTACCTCACGATATTTCTTTTGCCAATTCTCTGTTGCAACAGTGGTGTGAGCGCATTCAATATCCTGCGAAATCTGCTGCCACTGCCGCCTCCAAAGTTGAATCCGGCGACGACAGCGCACCTGCTGCGCCCTTTTCACCATTTGCTCCCGTTACCGCAGGACAAGCCAGTAATGCGCAGCTATGGGATGCCTTCCGTGCTGGTGCCATGTGGGCGCAGTCCCAAGGTGCACAGGCCTCACTTCCCTCTGTTATGCCCCCAGGTTATCCATTTGGCAATCCTACAGGCGCTCCTCCCATGTTCAATGGAAGCGGAAGCGACTGGCCCCCCTTTGGACAAGCAGGGCAATCGGCCGATCCTGGGGAAGGACCTTCTCTGAAGAAGGCGAAGGCAGATAATGGTGACGGGTCCTCAACAAATGACCTTGAAGGTGGCAATAATAACGTTCAAATCTAATTGATGCCATATACTCCATAACCGAAACATTCCGTGAAGAACCATCAAAACGGAGGATGGGAAAAAATAACATAGAGGCAGTACTACGCTTGAGATTCGTGACGTACAATAGGGAAAGAGAGAGATTTACAGCTTTAGGTATACTAGAGTGCCTACTTAAAAAAACTAAACTTGGTTTTCTGCCATAAGTCTGAACGGTAAATGAAATATCTAATATTGTTATTGAGCCGAAGTTACGAACAAGTCACTGTCAAATACGTCGTAAACCACTGTGCCTAACAGCTAACAGTCGACTGATGGTACATACAGTGGTTTCCGACGTATTTGACAGGCACTGCACTTCATTTCGAGTGGCCTGTTTAGAGGTCGTCGTCAATGATTTCAGATGGTTTCATGAGACCTGGCACAGCACTTCGGTGTGCCTGCTGGGCCTCTAGCTGTTGCCTTTGTTGTGCGTCTTGCTCCTCCCCGAAAAGGCCGCTGTTGTCCTCCGTACTGAATTCTTTCAGCTGAATCAAAAAGTCACGTAAATGCGTCTTGAATGATGGCAAATCCATGTTCAAATCAAACATCCCATCAACGAACCTGGACACTTGACTTCTCGTGAGATTGGGAAAACTCTGAATAAGTAGATTGGAAATATGCTCGCGAAGAAAAGAGGGGTTTGTCTGACCGGCAGGTGCATTAGCTGGATCAAAGAGTGGCACTGTAACTTGATTCATTTGGACAAGATGAAACATTTGTCGCAAAAGTGTCGCATGCATTTTGAACCCAGATTTGTGAAGACGATCAGTCATTACAGCGAACACGTCTTGAATGAGCGCAAGCAAATATTGTTGATAAAAGCCCTGGGCAATGTCAGGAGTCTTTGCTACGTTGTTCAATAACTCGTGAAGTATGTTGAGCCCGGTATCTGAAATGTTTCGTTCAGTATGCTTCATTGCCCACACAACCGAATCTACAACGAGCTTTTGGTGCTCAGAAGGGATATTGAAAAGAGCTTGAAAGCAATGTGTGTTGATAGCCTGCGGAGGATGAAAGTGTTAGCTGAAATTTCTCTCAAGATGTTGCGTCAAAAAGGGAAAGCAAATGCAAAAAGGCTTACCCTGATAAATTCAAAGAAGCGGATTCTGTGCTCAGGGAAATCCTCAAAGTTGGCAGTAATCATCTGTAAAGTGCACTCAAAGACAGCCGCCATGATTTTTGGAACTTCACTGAGGACATGACTTTTAAGCTTCTCAACAACAGTTGTAAACAGCACAAGTACCTCCGGATCTCTGGCGTTAGGGATGTTGCGCTGGTAGTCGCCCAAAATAGGATCTAGAACTGGTGGGATGAAACCCTGCGCCACTGCCTGGGGATCTGCCTCAGGAGGTCCACTCTTTTGAATGAACACAATCAGCAGTCGAAGCACTTCCTTTTTCGCGCTGCGCATTGTTCGAACGAGACTCAATTGAGTGGCACCAGGGCCCTGTTGAGCAATGGTCGAGGATATGCGTTCAGAATATACTCTGTACACATTCAACAAATCCATGAAGAATGTCTGTAACTGCTGCGCATAGATGGATCCAATCGCCCCGCACGTCTTATTATTCGTTTTGAGGATTTTGATGATTTCCTTCACGGTGTTAGGCTCAACCAGTGACTCGACGTTGGCCTTCGCCCCCTCCATGATCTCCTGCCACCGTCGATTAGGCATTGCCATCAACTTCTTCAGAAGTTCTCCACGATCAACCGTCACCGCGGGTCCCTTATCACTCAACATCGTTCCCACAGCTTCATAGAAGGCTTGGACTTGATGCGGTTCCAGGTCACTGACAATGGTAGGCATGGTATCTACAAGTTCAGCAATAAACGGCACTCTTTCATCAGTTTGGAGAGTGACGAATTTCCGCTTGCACTTGGTCGCAATCTTCAAGAATGTGTCACACGCCATATCTTGCACACCTGGGTGAACTTCGTGCATAAACTCAAAAAGCTTGTTCACCACCGTCTTCAGAAATTTCCAATGAGCCTTCAAGAAACGGGGATATTGCCCGACAACATACATAATGTTACTTGCAATAACTGCTTTGTTGTCTTTTCCACGCTTTTGCTCGCACATACCGAGCAGGTCCTTAATGACTGTCACCAAGAATCGTTTCTCCTCGTCCTCAGTCATTGCACCAGAAATAGACCCAATCGCCCAACAGAGAGTGTTCAGATTATTCCATGACCACTCCGTGCCGTCGACCTGTCCCGTCAGCTTTGAGAGCATGATGCTTTCGGTATCGTCACAGTTCAAGTGAGTCAAATAAACCAGAGTCTCCCTCATTGTTTTGTATTGAGCAATAACATCCGTGTCCTTGGTTGTTTCCCTCACAATATCCCCATTTTCATCTTCCACAATCAAGACTTCTTCTGGCTTGGCCATTTTTGCAATCATGACCTGACGCACACCCGTAAGGACAGGGCCATACATAAATTTCCTACTCGCTGCACCATTCGAACTGCCGTTACTTCCAAGATTTAGGACAGAGTTCCCACCAGGTCTAGCTTTGATTTCATTCTCCGTTTGGTACAGGTCATGGGCAAGCATATGCCATGCCTCAAGACAAATTCGAAAGATCTCCACATCATCCACCTCGGATACTCGCACCAAATAAAAGAGACCGGTAATGAGAGATTGCTGAGTGTCCGGAGTCTCCAGCGCTTTCAAATGCGCCTTCAAAAATCCCGACAGGAACAGGGCAAGCCGCTGAATAAAAATACAGTCCTCCTCCGACCCATTCTCAAACGGCTGCACTAGATTTGTTTCGGGACTAAATATACTCCCCAGCCGGGCCAAAAAGCCACTAAACAGCTTACGGAAAAGAGGGTCATACTCCGGCTCAAGGTCAGACAGACTCCCAATCTCCGTTAAGCAATCCAAAGTATCATTACGGAATTGTTGCTCGGGGAAGAATTTATTGAGAAGCGTATCCACCAAGTTTGTCGAAAAGATGAATCCCAATGGGATCCACGTGAGGAAGCGCTGAAGTGTCTGCAGCGTCACCTTCAGCAGACTCGGTCGTTGACTATGCTCCAGGATAAATTCACACAAATGATAAATGGCGGCGAATTCACTATTGAGACTTTCCTTCATCGTCTTGACCTTTTGAGTGACCATTTGGTCCCTCGAAAAGTCAAAGACTTCCTCACTCAAAAGTTTCAATATTTGCATATTATTCTCGCACAGCACCTCCGATGTCTTCGAGGAACCCACAAGGTCGGGGATGAAGGTGGGCCAATTGTGTGGCCATTCCTGTTTGAGAATTTGGACTAATGTGAGGTTGAGTTTGGATAGGAAGACACGTTCTTTTTTGGCTACTTCTTCGTTGGATGATACTGTGATGACTTTGCCGACGACGTAATTTTTGATTCCGTCACGTTGTTCTGCTGGAAGGACTTTCCACCTATTTTATTTTGTGCATATTATTTAATGACACAAACGGCATTAGGGATGTGAGAGAGGCACGCATTAAGTTAAGACGAGGCAAAGAGATGAATAGCAAGTGGGGGTCAATAGTAAACCAATAGGGGTTAGTGTGCCTCTATTTTTGCTAGCACCAATGCCGATTATTTTTCACTGCAGCACGCGCACGCCAACTTCCAAATAACGATAACTTAACTCACCTAGTCCTTATAGCATCATCCAAAACTTGCAACCCAAAAAATCTGGACTGCGGATTCTGCGCCCTTTCCAAAATAGCATCGGCCTTGGTCCACGCATCCGGACTTTCCTGTAATGCCATTAATGCCTTGTTGGCAATTGCCCGATTGGGGTCGACGGGGGAGTATGCGACGGTAACGATATCGTCGAGCAATGCCACGTCAAAGTCCCCAGCGGTGGGGGCGAGCAGTTTTTGGGCCGCTTCTTCTATTCCCATGCCTGCTGCCATTGTGATCAATTGATGGTTACCGTTGTCTAAAGTATCGCCGTCCTTCCTGGCCTTTGCATTGTCGCTGCGCTCGCCGGTGAAGAAGTGATTGATTGATTTCGAATCGTCGAGCTCGCTCGCTCGCTCGCCACTCTCGCGTTCCTGCGGCCCGTTTCTTGCTCAATGGGGAAATGAAAATAACCAAGATTCGGTTGTTTAGCCCAGATCGGGTACTTACGAGAGGTCCAGCTCGTGCAGGCTTCGTGCAGGCTCGTGCTTGTAAAACACCATGAAAACTGAAAGGAATCCGGCTGAACCATCTTGCACCCCTGCCAATACATAAGTAGCTTTGCCACCACCATCATCTTGCCACCCAGGAAGTTACTACCTGCAGAGCAATACATAGTTGAAGGCATTGGCTGCGTTGGATAACCAACGACCCCCGGAGAGAGATCTGCCTCTCGCTTGCGCTCGGACCCGTTGTTTTGATGCTTTTCTTCTTTCACGAATAGAATTGAGACATAGTCATATTCGCACAGCCGGTACTGCGGCAGTTAAAGAAGAAACATATATACATACTTGATCTCTGTTTCATTATTTGCAGATAAATAAATATGCAAACCCGGGGCAAGAAGAGTCGTCAAAGCGAAAGCTCAGAAGGTTCGGGACCCCTGGACAGCGGGATGTACGTCGATTTTCCCGAACGAAACAACAACAACAACAATAACGGGACGATGGAAAGTAATAACAATAACTCTAGTGTTTCCAACAACGGAAGTGGATTTGGAGGGGCATTTCGACGTTTCATCAAGAAGGGGGGCAACAAATGGAGTTCCAATGAAGATACTACGGCGGATAACACAAGTAATACAATGAACAGCAGCGACAATCACAAAATGACTCCGAAAAATGTCTCAACTACAACGTCGACGACGACAACAACAACGACGGCAACAACGAGCAATAAAGTGGCCACAGCTGCCAAACCGAGACGGCGTAGAGGATCCCATCATATGCCAGAAGCAGGGGCGGGGGGAGGGCAAAAGTTACCAACATCGGCAGAGTTAATGGCTCAAAAGGCACAACAACAGGGTGCTGCTCCCCTCACTACTCCAACGACACAAACTTCTGCTGCAACTGCAACTGCAACTAGTACCACTACCTCCAAGCCGAGACGGCGTCGAGGATCTCACCATATGCCAGATGTAGGGGGAGGACAAAAGTTACCTACATCGGCAGAGTTACTGGCTCAAAAGCAACATCAGCAACAACAAAAGAAAACCACCGCAGTTACAGCTTCTCCCGGAGTTGCATCTGCAATCCCTGTAACGAAAAAAATGGGCGTAAAGAAATCTGGTGGTCGTCGTAGAGGGTCTCACGCAATGCCTAATATGGGTGGTCAAAAATTGCCAACTTCGGCTGAGTTAATGGCACAAAAGCAACAGGCTGCTGCTGCTTCAGTTGGCGATGGAGGAGAGCCAATGGAAACGGAAGAAGCACCCATTATAACTGCAACACCAACAGTACTACCATTACCTACAGTTACAGCCAAACCCAAATCGAACCGTCGCAGAGGATCTCACGCAATGCCGGATATGGGTGGTCAAAAATTACCAACGTCTGCCGAACTAATGGCACAAAAAGAGGCTGCGGCTGCTTCCGCGCTTGCTTCTTCGCCGCCGCAAGATGCAAACGATGGACCATCACCCATGGATACATCAGATTCTACTTCTCCAACACCAACTCTAACTCCCTCCACCAACTATGGTGGTGGTGGCGGTGGGCGTCCCCGTACTGCAAGACGTCGTGGAAGTGTTGTCAAAACAATAGTGGATAGTGGTCCAAAGTGTGTAGATGGGGATGGGGAACATGTTGCCACTGCTTCTACCGAATTACCGTCCCCCGTTGCTGCTCAGCAGCAGGCGAGAGAAGAACTACTTGATTCTAGCATGAAATTTAGTGAGTCAATGATGTCGATAGATGATCCGTCCACGGGCGCAGTATCACTCTCCCAAACCCGAATGTCATCTGTGGAGGATAAGCAGCAGCAAATGATGGATAGTAAGAGAAGTAACTATGGGACAGGGGAAAGCACGAGAAACTTTGGGGGTAAAAAGAAAGATAGAGGGCGTAAGGCCATCCGTGCAGTCGCCGCAGATATGGATTACGTTCATAAAGTGATCCCCAAGTCTAGTGATGCCAGAGATTTGATTTATGAAGCAATCAAGCCGAATATTTTATTCCGGGCGTGTTCTGTTGAAGAGTTGTACGACCTTGTGGATGCATTCGAACCGCAGTATGTGCCCATGGGTTCTGTCGTGATTCAGGAGGGAGACGAGGGAGATGATTTTTACGTAATGGAAAAGGGAGGAGTGGATGTGTTTGAGAAAGATGTGCACAAGTGCTCATTGTATTCTGGTGTTGCATTTGGAGAAATTGCATTGCTCTACAGCTGCCCTCGTACAGCGACAGTGCAGGCAAAGTATGATTGTAAGTTGTGGGTGATTAATCGAAGAGCCTTTCGGGGTATCACTGCCCAGCACAAGAAGCGACGCCTAGAATTGAAATCGGACTTTTTGAAGAAGGTCAAGATTCATGATAAAGTGCTTGGAGATATTTTGAAAACATCCGAAATTAACTCAATGGCTTTGGCAACTAAAGTTCAGAAGTTCAAGGCTGGGAATGCAATCGTGCGTCAGGGTGAGAGGGGAGACGCATTTTATATGATTGAAGATGGGAAAGTCGACGTTTTTATCAATGAGAAAGGGGCACGACCAATTGTGACCCTTCAAAAGGGTTCGTTTTTCGGGGAGAAGGCATTGTTGTCATCTGATGTCCGTACCGCCACGTGCGTTGCATCAACCGACGTAAAGTGTATGTTGATTGGGCGTGAAGACTTCGTCCTCATGTTGGGTAACCTACAGGATTTGTTAGATCGGTCTTACATTGCCCGTGACGAGGCATTGCGGGAAAAACAGGAAGCAGCCTCGCCTTACCCTACCACGAGAAAATTTGATATGGACGAATACATAATTAAGCGCACCCTGGGTGTTGGGGCATTTGGATTTGTGAAATTGGTGCAGTGGAAGAAAGCACCCAAAGGGAAGGAAGATCAGTGGTATGCACTCAAATGTGTATCCAAACAGAAGATTATACAGCACAAGCAGGAAGAAAAGATCAAGAGAGAAGAGGATATTATGAAGGAGTTGATTCATCCGTTCATTGCTCGGCTGTACAGTGGTATGGAAGACGAGAAGGGAAAATATTTCTTGATGGAAGCCCTGTGTGGTGGCGAACTGTGTGAGTTGCTGTACAACGAAACACAGTTTTCAGAGAAATGGAGTCTCTTTTATTCCGCGTCAGTGTTGGCAGCGTTTGGACATATGCACGAGCGCAAGATTGCCTATCGTGATCTGAAACCGGAGAATCTTGTGTTGGATACTTTTGGCTATGTCAAGATTGTTGACTTTGGGCTTGCCAAGAAGGTGAAAAGTGGACAAACTTACACTTTCTGTGGAACTCCTGATTACCTGGCACCGGAAGTCATTCTGAATGAAGGTTATGATTGGGGAGTGGATTACTGGGGATTAGGGGTGCTGATTTACGAAATGACTGCGGGCGTCGCTCCATTTTATGCCGAGAGTCCCATGGAGGTAAGCCTATGCTGCTACTGATTTCTTGTATATTGTAACACCTTCTCGTGGTCATCACTGTGCTCACACCCATTTCTTTCTGCACAACTCCTCTTATAACAACAGACATACGAAAAAGCTCTGTCCGGCCACGTACATATGCCAGCCCACTTTAGTCGCGCAGCAGCAAACCTTATCAAGAAACTACTACACACCTCACAAGCAAAACGGTTAGGCAGGACAGTCGGTGGAGCAACCACTGTCATGTGTCATCCATGGTTCTCCAACTTTGATTGGGATGCACTGATGGAGTGTCGGTTAAAACCACCCTATCTGCCAGAATTGAGAGATCCAGATGATAATAGTTCCATGTATGAAGAGGAACAAGAGGGGTTTGCCACGGCATTTTTCTAATGAATTGGTGCGAGATAGAGGGAGAGAGAGAGAGAGAGGAAGAAACGAAAACACATCCAATGTGGTGTAGATTTGTAACAACAACAACAACAACCAGGCATGTGTCATAATAGATGTGGAGGGATGAAGAGAGTAACAACTTATGTGTTATTCACACAATATTAAACGTAAAATTTGAAGTGCAAGGGTAAAAATTATTGTACGCCTTGTCTATTTTTTTATACCTCTCTACTATTCACATCATACACACTATGTCCCTATACTATAATATATCTACTTCTAAAACCCTTCATTCAACAATAACATAGCAGCAGTCTTGAGCAGACCAACATCATACGGAACAACAATGGCATATTGTAACCCAGTAGCAGCTTGCTGTCGTGAAGGTAACTCATCCCTCGCACCATCATCATTATCATCATACTCTGGAATAACCAATCCATTGTCCAAAGTCTTGACTCGGGCATTTTTACCACCATTGTTCCATTCTGGATTATTATTTGTTATTGATTGAATCCACATGGCCACCTTGACAACTTCATTCCTTGTCAAACAAGTGAATCCTATCCCACCAGGACCACGATTACTATCACCGTCATGACTAGAAGTAGAAGAAACAGAAGGTAAAGCACCCGAAGAAATCACCTCGGCCAAAGACAACAAATAACTCAACCGTAGTTCCTCCTCCACCTTCTTCCATCCCTTGGTCGTATCCAATAGTACATATTGACCCTTATTTTGAGAAATAAGTTCCATGGCTGGGAGTGGATCTGGTAATATTGGTTGTTGTGAGTTTGGGTTGATTTGAAGTGGGAGGGTTTTACCCCAAGAAGAGTTGGGATGGTCATCATCGATTAGGACTTGGATGGTGGTGTGTTGTGATTCCATTTGTTCTTGACTATCTGAATTTAAATTGTTGTTATTGTTGGCATGATTTGATACAAGACACTTTGTAAACGGTACATTTGACTGTATTGTTCCTGCATTATGGTCAAGATTGTCATTATTATTATCTGTATGTTCCAACTCCCATAATTCCAATGCAGTGGAGGGAGAGAGAGATGTTCCTCTCAAATCCAACCAAATTTCTAATCCATTATTGTTGTTATGGTTGTTAGTAAGTGAAGATGAGTCATTGAAATCTTCCAAGTAGAATGGACTGTAGTCTGTCGTGTCGGTAGTGCTGCTGCTGGTGGTGATTTTGGTGGAATGTCGTATAATGCCAGATGATGATTTGGAGTGTTGATGATAATGTTGGAAGGATTGGCAGCCTGGTGGAGATTGAAGGAGGATTATAAGGCCCCAGAATAATAGTGATGGTACGGCTGATGACCAAGCAGCGGCTGTCGAGTGCTCTCTCCTCATCATGGTGATCAATAGGAGTAGGTACTAAAGAAGATCTAATTGCCGTATGTTTATGTAGATAGTTTGTGACGATGATCAGATCGACGGCTGACGTTGATGTTTGATGTACAATATTTGATGGCTCTCTCTGCGAACCCCGAAAATAAAAAGAGCAGGGAAAAAGGCAATCAACTCTCTTGCATGGTGCCGACGCACGAAGAAGTTGAAGCATCACAGCATCACACGCAACAAGAAGAGTTCTTGATTCTTGAATCTCATTTGAATCCAATATTTTACCATAATATCGTCAGAGTGCCAATATTACACACTTTGCCAGAGTTGTTACTACAATAGGTACACCACCGTCGTTACTAATTAGCAGCATGTGCCATTGGTCATCCAAGTGCGACGTTTTCTTTTGCTACACTATACGCACCTAAACTATAAGCGAGAAAGGTACACCTCACACAAGACCATCATCATTCAAGTGTTCCGTCGGTGACACCAAAAATTCCGACTTGAAACGACTCACAAGAAATAATATAGTCACTATCTACATCACCAAAAATCAAATCAAACATTATATTACTGTTTTACACAACAAGATGAAATACCTGGAAGATTTTCGACTTACCCAATTAACTTCCGATCTTACCGAAGCGTTTCTCAACACACGTGGAAGTGGCACCAGCGGACCATCGTCTTCTTCATCATCGTCGTCGGGGGGAGGAGGAAGGATGACTAATGGTCGAGGAAGAGGGGGATCCAATAAGACTAGGCATTATCAAAAGAAACAACAACATCAATTGCAGAATTCGACACAACAACAACAACAGTCATCGTCGTCTTCTCATACCTCCTCATCATTCTCTCTCAACAATTATTCCAGCTACAACAACAACTACACCTACAACCCCGCGGGATACTCGAGCTACACCACCAACGGCCGATATCACTCTACCTCCTCCTGTCGGGTCATTTATGGTCGTGTGGAGGCCTACACTACCAAACGTGCGGGAAGTGACAAAAAGACGGCCTATCAGGTTGGTGAGAATTATGCACATGAGATGCACAAGTTGAATGAGGCTGTGGAGAGTATGAAGAGAGAACGGAGGATTTCGGGTGGAGAGGTGAATGAATTGTTGGATGATGGACATGGTAACGTTGGTGGTGGGGTTAAGGAGGAACCAAAACAACAGGAAGGGAAGAAGAGTAGAGCTACTACTAGTACTACTACTACTACTACTGGAAGGCGTCGATCACGATCTGTTGATGGTGTCACATTTGCATCTTCACCACTTCGACCACTTGAAACCTTGATGGAAAATTCTCCTTTGAACATCTTTGATGGTGAAGATGATACGACGAAGAGGCCATTGGAAGGGATTTTGAAGGAACCTTCGAGTAATAAGCGGAGTCGGTAAGTACCTACACTCTCTTGAAGAGCAAAGGTTAGCTTGTTTTTGCTTTCATCCATCTGACATGACTATATATCTTGCACTCTTTCTTCTTTAGTGCTATATCATTTGATATTTCAACAGGTCCATCCACATCCTCATCACGACGATACACGAACCGTACCGAGTCATCGTCTTCCTTAATGGCGGGGACTACCTGGGGATCTGGAGGGGTAGTTGGACAATGGGGAACTATGGCTCCCTCTAGCACTGCCGAAGAAGATAACTCCAACACTCATCCACTCATCCCACAACCATCCTTGTATCAATCATCCTTTGGAGAGGGGGGCAATAGCAAAACAGCCAGTTCGCTACCCACCATTGCACCAAGGCGACTAGTTACCGATCTCATCCTAACCTTGAATGCCAGCTTCCCCGACTACGACTTTGGAGATGCCCGCCCATCCGACTTTTGTACTCTACCAGTCCCCGAGGCAATGCGTCGTATTAATGACAAATTAAGCGAGTTTGCGGCCACGACGGATCGAGGGCAGGACTTTCTTCCGCGATTTTGGAGTTCGTTGGATGATGTAGTGCTTGGTTTGAAGGATGCGGAGGTGTACTCGTATGCACCTCAGGCGGGTGATGATGATCCTTTGGAGTTTTTGACAATGTCCATGGCTGGAGGGAATGAAGCTGGGGATGGTGGTTTCCTTCCTAGTACAACTACTGCCGGCAATAGCGGCGGAAGTAGGTTTGTTAGCGGTGATGCATTGAATTGTCTTGATACTTCTAATGTGTTGAGTCTACCGGATCGAATACCCACCTCAAAAGCTGACGACTCCGCACATGTGACTCTATGGTCAATGAATTATTTCTTTGTCAGCGGGAATAAGAAGAGAATCGTGCTCTTTGCCTGTGTTGAATGCATTGGAAACCAAGGGGATGGTAGTGGCGACGATGACGTAGTTGACGATTACGAGTATGGTGAAAATGACGTAGTGTTTGACGAAGCTCGTCGTGGTAAGAGGCAAGAGGAGAAAGAGGAGAGATCAGTGATTGGATCACCCAGTCCATTGGAATCATTTTCAGTAGCTGGAGATGAGAGCGTGAGTGTCATGGTCGAGGACTATGGTGTTGATATGGACGGTGGAGATGAAGATCAGGGTGAAAACGATTTTGATACGGGTGCTCTTGGAACGAGTGTTCACCCAATGACGTGAGAAATAGGTTGGTCATCAATAACGATATGGAGTGAGGACACCACCTCCTCTCGTCTGTTTTCATATGCATATGTATAGGTTTTGGATGTATGTTGTAGGCTTTAATGGCAGGGAATGAGTACTACACGCGTTTCTTATATAGGTAGATAATGCATTAAATCAACAAAAGGATTTTTTAGTGAATTATCTATTAATATCTCTGCCGAAGTATTGTAGCTGAGCAAGAGTTATGAAGAAGATCCAGATGGGAGGAGAATCAATCCAATATTTATTGATATATCTCAACGTTTCCCCCCCTCTTGCAAATATTATCATCCCCTACCCCGAAGCTCTATTACAGTCCATAATTCAACCGGAACACACAATTGTGAACATAATACTGTCCAGGTCCCGTCCCAACAAGTTGAAAGAATTCACAAAAATGTAGTGGATTGTCTCCTCCAATTTTAATTGCCCCCGTCACGAAAATAACGATGGCATTGGGATTTGACGATGGTTGAATATCAGTTGTTTTGACGGTGTGATTTACTGGTCCGATAGCTTTGAGTTTTTGCATGATATTTGCTGCCCCTTGTACTTGTTGCCCTTCGAATGTGAGCATTGATTGATCACTCTGCGAGAGATAAAGCGAAGACGAAATTAGTATACAGATGAAATATAGGCATACCTTGATAACCGAAATTGAGCCAGTACCAAATCAAATTAATGTCACGACAAGGATGGCAGAAGATGATGCAGCCCCAGCTCGGCCAAGCCGAGACATGAAAAAATGGCGAGCAAGCAATGTAACGACTAAAAAACGTTTGCTCCGCCCACACAAAAGACTTACAAATAATCCAGCTAAATTATCGACACCGTTGTCGAACGTGGTGAAGAAATGTTGAACGAAGGCATTGGCAACTTCTTCGGCACTCATGGTAGATGTTTGGGTGAAAAGGGCAGAGATTCGTCGTCGTTGGCTGCTTGCTTGGTTGTTTGAGTTTGAGGTAAATTTGGAAAAAAATGAAAAATGGGCGAGGCGAGAAGCAGTAGGCATGATCCTCATAAATAGATTCGATATCGCTGTGGATGAAAAATGAAAAATGAAAAATCCAAACCATGAACCAAGCTTCATTCTTCTGTGCCCTGGTTCATGGACCTACCTGTCGAATATATGGATCAATCTTTATATTGTAAGCAATAGCAAATTATCAGCAGCGCTCTCCCTACTTTTTTATCATTATCGATCTGAAAAACCGACTTGATCCCTTCAAGATGACAACAAGTCAACACGACAATGAAGTCGATGAGATTCCGGTCTTCAAATTTAACGGCAAAATCTACACAACTTACGAAGAGATGGTCAACGCCAAACGAAAGAGGAATCAAGACATGCTGGAGGCATCGGGGCTTCTGAAACCACCTCAGCCGCAGCTCTACACAACTCGTGTCAACAGTAACAAGCGCACGAGAAAGAAACAAGCGGCTGTTCCGCAGCAACCTTCCAGGCGGTCCAGTCGATTCTCTAAATCCGAAAAACCAAACTACAAAGAAGTTTCTACCTTTATTGAACAAAAAGCTGGTGCTGTCAAAAAACGCCCCAGATCAGCCACAGAGTCCAGAATTGTGTCACCTTCTCCTGCAGCAACCCCAGTCCCCCCCGCAGCCAATTCGGTGCGTTCCATCTGTATCGATACAAAAACGCTTGTTCTCGGAGAAAAGGGTGTCTTGGGGCAAATTATGGATCGTACCGGTAAAGAATTTGTCATTAACGAATCATTCTCACTAGCAGCATTTTCAGACGATCAGAAGAGACTCGCTGGATCAAGATTATCATTCAATAAATACTGTGGAGTTCAAGAATTCAAGAATGCAGTCTTTCTTTGGATCAATCTAGGATCCAAGGACAATCCCGTAGTCAATGATTTTTTGAATGATGCTCAGCAAGTAAGTTGGTTTGGTGGCTCAAGAATGCATGATGAGTCACCGGTCATTCACAAACTTCTCAAAATGGGCCGTCAACATGATGACAAAGGTGGTAATGATGAGCCTCACTCTGATATAATCCTCTGGTGTAGGAGGTATCAATCGGATACAAAGCAATTTACTCCATACGTATGCTTTGGACGGCTGACGTATCATTCTCACGTTCCTCAATCTCATCCATTGAAGTTTATCTGGAACTTGGTTGATCATGATGGACTAAAGAATCATTCCGATGAGGTTGTGAGGGAAAGGTTTGCAGCATTCACAACGTAACATAATGTACTTATTACAGCATGATAATTGGTTTGTTGGACTGTGGGACTGTAAGAGAAACAAGTGAGAGTGGGAAAACGCTTCAGCAATGTTTCTCTTCACTGCACATCCAAAAGAAGCTCGAAGACCGTACTACTTTCACTTGCAAGAGCATAGCTTAGGGCCATCCAGAGGAGAGATGAAAGGGGGCCATCAGCACAGCGAGACTTGTACTTCGATGGCACAAAGTGGTTCCGCGATCCGCGATTACTCTCTAATGAACATAATAGGTACCATACCTCTAGTAGAGAGAGTAAAAATGTCCCAAAAAAGATATTTTTTATGGTTACCGATACATAACAGAGAAGGTTATCCCCAGCACAATGACTATGACCTCGTTTCATTCCCTGATTTACATAAGTATTTCTCAGGGGTAGGTAGCGTGACTGAGGTATGATGTTTTAAATTCACATAGGAATTAGTACTTGGTAGTTAATGCTCGGCATTCACATTGTCTCCATAAATGATATTCTTTCTTTTCTTCTGTCTTTTGCTGGATTTTGCTCCTTCTTTTGACCGAGCGAGATAACCAGACGTCTGAAGTTGAGTCCTCAACACACATACTCCTAATACACAAGCACGCCGTGTGTTTCAATTTGTCTTCTCTACGCACCCCTGGAAGCTGTTACTCTTCGTGATTTGGCCAAACGATCGCTGCCGTTGAGTACTTACATACCATCGATGAATGCGATCGGATCGGATCGACAAAAGATTGACAATAATATTAGCACATAAGCACTGGGACGCCAAAAAAACGACCGCACACGATGAAGCTAGGAAGTTTAATCCGAGGTAAAGCTTCAGGGATTAAAAGCTCTTTCAAATCCGAACTCGGTGGCAACGATCATTCAAAGGCAGATCATAATGGTAGTGACAGGAAGTTAAAGTCGGATCAGAATAATTCGCACAGGAAGAAGGAAATCATTATTGGCACAGATATTGATACCCCCCCCCAAAGGAACTCGTCATCGCCAGGTGAGTGCATACAAATAATTGATTTATTTCTTCTTCGTTGGAAGTTAGCTCATTGAATGTTTATAAACTTGTAGCTGTGAATGGTTCAGGCAAATGGAAGCAGCATGTCAAGAGGGATAAGGGAAGGCGTGCAATCCAAGCATCCGTGGCTGCCTTCGACGGTCCCTACCAAATCAAAGTATTTCCCAAGCCCGAAGAGGCCCGTCGCCTCATCCATGATGCTCTGATGCCCAACCTCTTGTTCAAAGCCTGTTCCTCGGAGGAACTTTACGAATTGGTAGATGTGTTTCGACCGAAAAAATGTCCCAGACACGTTGATATTATTCGAGAGGGGAGTGAGGGGGACGGCTTCTATGTCATGGAAAAGGGTCAGGTTGATGTCTTTGAAAAAGATGACTACAAGTGTTCCCTCCAACGTGGACATGGCTTTGGTGAAATTGCTTTGTTGTATAGCTGTCCACGGACGGCAACTGTAACGGCAAAGGAAGATTGCGAGTTGTGGTTCTTAGATCGTCAAGCCTTTCGTGAAATTACGGCAAGGCACAAGAGGAACAGATTAAATATGAAACTGTCTTTGTTGGCGAAGGTAAGTGCTTTTTTTCCGGAGCATTTGTATCTTGTGTTGAACGATGCAATCAATACTAATCAATGTTTTCCCACCCAAACAGGTGAAAATTGATGGTATGACACTTGGGCAAATCATGAAGAAAACAGAAATGAATTCGATGGCTTTAGCCTCAAAGTTTGAGAGCTACGCAAAAGGCACAACAATTGTGCGACAAGGGGAATCTGGTGACGCTTTCTACATGATCGAGACAGGGGAGGTTGATGTTTACATCAAGGAGAAGGGAAACAAACCGCTTGTTACTCTAAAGAGTGGGGATTTCTTTGGGGAAAAGGCATTGTTGTCTTCAGCTGTTCGAACTGCTACATGTGTTGCTGCAACTAATGTCAAATGTATGCTTCTCATGCGTGAAGACTTTGTGGATATGTTGGGTAATATGGCGGATTTGATACAACGTTCATACAAAGACCATGAACTCGATGAATCGTTGAGGAGCGATGACAGCATTTTGCATTCTGGAGATCATCCTACGGGAGAAACTTTCAATAAGTCAGACTTTGATATTAAGCGGACACTCGGTGTTGGAGCCTACGGCTATGTAAAATTGGTTCAATGGAAACACAGAGTGAAGGGAAGTGATCAATATTATGCCTTGAAGTGCATATCTCGTGAAAAAATTGAAGAGAAACGACAACAGAAGAAAATCAAGAGAGAAGAGGATATTATGAAAGCCCTAGTCCATCCTTTCATCGCTCGATGCTTTAATGTCATGGAGGACCACAAAGGAAAATACTTCTTAATGGAGGCTCTGTGTGGCGGCGAACTATGCGAGATGTTGTACTTCGAATCCACATTCCCAGAAAATTGGACTATGTTCTATGCTGCCTCGGTTCTTACTGCTCTTGCACATATGCACGAGCGCAAGATTGCCTATCGCGACCTTAAGACAGAAAATCTTGTGTTGAACGAAGCCGGCTTTGTGAAAGTAGTTGATTTTGGATTGGCCAAAAAGATTACGAGCGGACAAACTTACACTTTCTGTGGAACTCCTGATTACTTGGCACCGGAAGTCATTCTGAATGAAGGTTATGATTGGGGAGTGGATTACTGGGGACTAGGAGTGCTGATTTATGAGATGGCGGCTGGAGTGGCCCCATTCTATGCAGAGAATCCGATGGATGTGAGTTTATATCTGGCATTGTTGTATTATCATCTTTTTCTTACCAGCAGATTGTTCACACTGTATTGTCGTCATTTTTGTTCTTGCAGACTTACAGGAAAGCGTTGTCAGGTCAGGTTCCAATGCCAGAGAGCTTCAGTCGTGCCCTTGTCAGTATTATCAAAAAGCTATTGCACACATCACAAACAAAAAGGTTGGGCAGGACAGCTGGAGGTGCAACGACAGTAATGTGTCATCGGTGGTTCTCAAATTTTGACTGGGATGGTTTAATGGATTGCAGGTTGAAACCACCAATCAAACCCGAGGTAAAGGACCCAGATGAAGTAGGAAGTTCATCCCAGCATGATGTTGAAGGTTTTGCAACAGACTTTTTGTAGCATCACAGCCGACTTTGTTGAGTAGACTTATGAGGTATGCGAGCAATATTAGAAGTGCTGGAAGGTGACTTAAGCTAAATGTTCATTTTTGGTAGATCTCGTATGATAGAGCAGAACCCTTCGTCCTATTGTACTGAGTATTGTACCTCGTTGAGGAGACAGGAGACACTATTTTTCCGACGACGGACAGATTCGAGATGGAAAGGCGGAGGAAAGAGGGGAAAAACCATCATCGATCATCGAATCGATGATGATTTTGGTAAGTAGGTAGTAGTACCATCGTAGGCTCGCACTCGCATACAATAACACAATATCACATACTCCTATCAAAAAGAAGAAGAGGTAGCTGACAGTGGTAACGTTTAGAACGTCTTCAGAGAGCCTTATACACGATGAGGAAGAGGCTGGCACAATTCAGAAAGCTTGGGCGGACGCCTGATCACAAATGGGCTATGCTCAGAAATATGGTAACAAGTCTCATCAAACATGAGCGCATCGTGACAACTCTACCCAAAGCAAAGGAATTACGCCATCTTGCAGACAAGGTTGTTGGATATGCAAAGAAAGGTGACGTTCACGCCAAGCAACTAGCCCTTCGCGTCGTACGGGAGAAACCCATGGTGACAAAATTATTCGAAGTGATGGGACCACGCTATGAAGACCGTGATGGGGGATATACTCGAGTAATGAAACTGTCCCGTCCTCGTCGTGGCGATAATGCCCCCATGGCAGTGATTGAATACGTCGACAGGCCAGGGGAAATCAGGGCAGCTCGTGTTCCCGAAAAGCGAAAACAGAAATATTTTAATAACTTGGGTGAGGTTCTTGAACACGCTGGTATCAAACCTATTGAAAACCAACAGAATTAAAGGGAAAGGGAAGGGGGAGTAACAAGTTGGACCCGAGGGAGTATGTGAGGTAGATTAGAAATAGATCATTGATATTGCTTATAGAATGAAGAGCATTCCATCAAGGAGAAATAAACAAGACGGTGCAAACAGTTAATCAGCAACAACATCATGGACAAAGTAAATAGTAATAGGTTCAATCGCAAGTGCAGTCGCTCAAATCTGTATACTTGAAATATCGGAAATCTATTTATTACGCATTCACACCAGCAGGAAGGTTGACGACACCTTTATTCCCTAGGAAGTAAACAGCGTTACCAAATCCAGTCCTCAACACGAACTCTGTCGCATCTTCATTGCACAAAGTCCACAGGAGCTCACATGCAGATCGTTTGACACTAGAATCGATCCATGTCATGAGACGGATGAGCTTCCATCTTACTGTACCTCTTGGTGCATCCAATGGTGCCATATTTTTTGCCTTTGATTGTCCCTCTGACTGCATCTTTGCCATTTCAGCGGCGACCTTCTCTGCAAAGCTATCTTCCAGTTCGGGCGGGAATACCTCATCCTTTACTATTTGTAACACAGCCTCATTCGATTGACACAATTTGCGAAGTACCAAGAGGATTGGGACAACTGCAGCTGCATCTTCTGCCGAGTTTGCTGTCCGCTCGACAACGACAAGCGACAGCTGGTAGGACATGATGCTTACAAGAGGCTTGATACCGTCATGCGATACTAGATACCCGCTGTATTCTCCTGGGGCATTCAGCAACAGTGCCACTACGGCAAGTTTGCATTGGTAAACACGCATGTCAGCATTAGAAAGACATAGGACTTCACAGAGCATCATCCCAATCTGTGTCATAATATCATTGGAAGGCAAAGGCACTGAAGGATTTCCAGCATCCATTGCAAAAAGAGAACGCAGAATCTCTAATGCCAAATCTGAGCGCCGATCTGCTGCATTTCCTGGAAACTGTGGGTCACTGCGCAATGCCCATGCAAGAGTGGCAACTAAAACCTCCAACAAACCGTACTTTTTCTTGTGCTCACTGTCGTTCTCTATCTCACCTGAGCAGTCATCAGCAGCAAAAGTCTCCAAAATCTTCTCCATCTTTGGAATAGATTCAGGAGCAGCTGATATCAAGTGATGTACATTTCGAACAACAGAGAATATTCTTGGCACTGGTTGATCTCCTTTCAACAGAGCTCTCATCAGGTAGGTGCATCCATCTATCGAATGTACAAATGACTTTCGTGCCGATGCAGTGACATTATCATTTCCATATGTTGCTCTGAATATACAAACGGATGAAAAACGAGGTATATCTGGGCACTCATTGCTTGATTGCAAAGTTGCATCATCTAATAGTTTGCAGTACAGTAAAAGCATTTCATTTGATTTCAATCTTGCTGTAGGATTCTTCGATGAAGCGGACCCGCTTTCGAATGATGATTGTAGACATTGACCATACCACCTCATAAATAGGCCAATTGCCCTCAGGATCTCAGAGAGGAAGGATAAATTTTGATTACAGTCGCCTACTTGAATTCCGTTGGTGACTTCATCAGCCTCTTCATTGGAGTCGCCTTCCTTGCAAACATCGGCAGGAGACGCGGCTGCTACCAGCGATTCATGAAGCCGACTCTCAGCATTATTCAGTGCAGACAATTGTTCAGACGAGTCATCACTGGTGGAAGAAAATTGTGAACCTCCACCGCTCAACAAGTCCTTTTCTAAATCATTGTTCCACTCTTTCAAACTTTGTTCCTGATCGGGTGCATCGTTTTCCAATACTTGCGCGAGGCGCTCGAGAATGACTTCGGCCATAATTTCTAAATTGTATTCCGTGCTACACCTTAGCTGTTGTATTAGAGTAAGCAATGCCAAGTCCAATGCTACCTATGAGTTCATTCATGGTTGTTTTGTTGAGCATTTCTCAGGTAGGTAAGACCATAAGGTACCATAGGTGGTGATATGTAAAATTACTGGTATGGTTTACTTAGATACCTACGAAGGCAGACGTTAAACAAAGCGCGCCATCTGGCTGCGGTGACTGATTCAGATCTCAGATCTGAACTCATCAGCGGCGGTCGACGCGAGCGATGATGTGGCACGTGGTTTTGATCAACTTCCTCCATGCTGCATGCAGGGGCGTTCTTGTGAGTCAACCGATTGGAAGAAGTTTCGACAGCTGCTCACAGAGTCGTATTCATTGCTGACGAGCTTACCAACTGGACCGAAGCATTGGCATAAATCTTTGTTGGTTCATTTTGTGCTGAATACATAAAACAATTGTTTAGAGAAGAACATAAGTCAATAAATTTCTGTTTGGAGAGTAGAATATTAGAAGTATCTCAGTGAAGGAACGTACAACGTAATAATATCACAGCGTTTTGATCAAGGTACGAATAATTATTGAGCGACGGGGCCATGGTATACGCCCGGCGTAGTATGGCTCTTTTGGACCCTTTTCAACATTCATCTCCTCACTCCGTCCGTTTTGTTCCCTCAATACGTATCTTCACATAGCAATCAAACTCTAAGTATTATCACAATGAATTCAGAAAGAACAAGTAAACGAGGCAACTACGCCGTGCCGCTCATGCTTGTAGTGGCATTTGCCCTACCAACAGTGGATGCCTTTGCGCCAGCTCAGTCGTCATCACGTCTTGTGCACACCTCGTCAATAAATTTGCTGCAGATGACTGCCACTCTAAGAGAAGAAAGCACCGCATCATCATCGTCTCCTAGAGATTTAGGAGCTCAGCCTGTTGTTGTTTCGGCAGAGGCCGAGGCACTCAGTCACTCAGAAACTACCATGAAATTAGTTCCCAGTTTTGATCTTTTCCAGATGCTCTCGGAAGAGGAAGGTGGGATAATTCCGCATACAGTTGCCGGAAATGCCATGCGGGATGGCACAATCCTCAAGGTAGGCATCCCCGATGAATTGGAAGGTATGCAGTTGAAAGATTACAAAGGTTTGGGAGGTAAGAAGAAGATTGAGACGTTGCCGGATCCATTCAGTATGGTAGAGAAAGAGTTGCAGCCATTTTCAGATTCGATCAAAGAGTTAGTATCTACTGATCAGCCTATTCTTTCCATGGCTGCAAAGCACTTCTTCGAAAAGAGACATGGTAAGAGGTTCCGACCAACCATCGTTCAGCTTATTGCTAAGGCAGTTGCAGCTTGTCATCCAGAGGATATCAAGGGAGATAGATGGGAAAACAGTGGGGCATCAAAAATTAGTATGGAAGGTGGTAAGGTGACTACCGGAAATCATCAAGGGTCTGAGGTTTGGAGAAAGCAGGCCCAGCTCGGTCAAATCGTAGAGATGATTCATGTTGCATCCCTCATCCACGATGATGTGCTCGACGAAGCTGATACTCGTCGGGGAGGAGAAGCAGTTCACAAGCTGTACTCGAACAAAGTCGCCGTGTTGGCTGGAGACTATCTATTGGCAAGAGCATCTGTCTTGCTTGCACGTCTTGAGAACACCGCTGTTGTACAGATAATGGCTACAGCACTCGAGAGTCTCGTCGCGGGAGAAATCATGCAGTTGAAGTCGTCACCCGAGGAACTTTTGCAAATGGAATCGTATCTGAGAAAATCTTACTACAAGACAGCCTCCCTCATCTGTTACGCATGTCGATCTGTTGCATTACTGGGTGGTCATGCGTACGGGTCTACCGTAGCAACTGCTTGTGAAGAGTTCGGCTTCCACATGGGTCTTGCCTTCCAGATCCAAGATGATATTCTTGATTTTACAGCGGCAGCAAGTATTTTAGGGAAGCCCGCTCTTGCCGATATGAGTTTGGGATTAAGCACTGCTCCAATTTTATATGCAGCACAAGAGTTCCCTCATCTTCGACCATTGGTGAAGAGGAGATTTAAGGAGAAGGGGGACAAACAAACTGCCTTGGAGGCGCTCTACAAAAGTGATACAGCAATGGATAAGGCAAAAGATTTGGCACAATTTCATGCGCAAAAAGCAGTAGACGCACTACTTCGTCTTCCTCCATCAGATGCCCGTGATGCTCTTCTCAGGTTAACATACGTGGTGATTACACGCAAGAAGTAAATGAAAATAGGCACCAGATTAGTTGACTGTGGATAGTGACAGCGGACGATTTGAGGCAACAGACACAGGCTCAATTGGAAGTAAAAATACGGCGTCTTGGGGCAGTGTAGGACACTAAACTGTTATAATATGGCATAATAGCAAAAAATCGCATTGCATCTTGAGAAGTTTTACCGTGGCTAACCGCAGTATCTCCCTCATCATCTCCGTAAGTAAGCGGGTATCATGCTTCCTCTTTAGCTCTGGTTATGGTGTAATGAGATTGTATTTATTAGCTTTTATTGTTGATTGCTCTAGAGAGATTATCCCAGATATTCGGACAGGCAAAAGAACTTTGGTAATCCTCGACTTGGGCAAGCCAAAAACTAGAACTCGTCCTCGTTTAGTTCAAGCGGGGTAATGCCATCCTTATCACGTAACTTTTCGCTTACTCCGACACTCTTGAGCAGCGAAACAATTTCTTTTCGTCCATGCTCGTGTGCCCACCACCTGTCGAGAAGAGTATGTGTTGTGAATATTTGAACAAAGCAATGATACAGGCAATACAATAAACCAATATCACTTACATCGGACCTCTACCGTCTTTGCTTCTCATGTGCACATAATGAGGGGTAGATTGCACGATTGACTTGAAAGAATCCACGTCGTTATCCCTCACCAGCCCGAACAGAGATGAGGTTATGTCATTGTCTTCCCATTTCAAATTAATTTGCCTGATTTCATTTTCACTCAAGGTCATTTTCTTCGCTTCGGTTTCCTTTTTCTGAGCCCTTCTTGCAGCCTTTTGGGGATCGTTCAAGTGCTCGAAGTATTTACGCTGATACTCGTCATCAGCCTCTGCCTTTGCATTGAAATCCTCGAGCTGCCTGAAGTCTTTCTTATCCTTCAGGACTTTTTGAAGTCCTGGAGGGTATTGACCAGGGCAGTACCAGCTTCCTTCCACATCACATTGCCGATTTTTCTTGACCCATTCCTTGCTTTCTTTGGAGACACTTAGAACCCTGTAGATGCGAACTTTGCCGTACTTGCTCTTATATACTTCCTTAAACCGATTCTTGTCCACTTCTACGCCAGGAACTAACCCACCGCTGTGAAGTTTGAATAACAAACTTTCTCTCATCATCTTTGACGGATTGCCACCCGGGGCTGAAAATTTACTGCAAGTAGGATCACCAGGGCACTAAACCGAAGACAATTGTAATATTTGTTAGTCACGCGGATCGATGAGTAGAGTGAAAGAGTATTAGCACAAAGAGCCAAACTCCACAACTTACCATGTGCCTATAGACTGAATTAGCAATCCTTGCCAAATGAGGACTCTTCGCTAAGTCATCTCCTCCACCTCCTGTCCAAAGAAGCACATAATCCGCCAAATGTCTTGCAATCCTGTGTCCATCCTTCAAAGGACTCGTTAGTGCCCGCCCAAGCAGAGCAATGTGTTCGTGGTTCCATGTATTGCCGTCAGCGATTGTCGTCCTGTTAGCAATAGCAGTTATTTGGTACCCGTAATCCCACCAAGCCATGATCCGGGCATCATCAGGAGTATTGTCGCGTAGCCACCAGTACGCCTCGCGATAATCGTCCATAAAGAGTGTTTGTCCGTAGTTGTCTTGAGATTTGATGATGATGGAGGGGTGAGACATGTGAGCTGAAACTTGAATGCTTCTGTCTTGGAACTCTTCAATGTGATCCTGGGAAGCATGATAGAGGAAGTAGCATGCACAAAACCAAAAGCTACGGACGATCAATTGTATGACGAAATTGGGAGAAGATGATGATGTGTTTGCGGATTCAGTCTCCTTGGCATCATCATTCGGTTTCTTCGGCTCAATCTCCTCAGCTGACACGCTGTCGTCATCATCAAAACTTAATTCGTTCCAAACATCAATGCTCCAGCCACACACGCCCTCAATGCATGTACCAGCCACTCTTCCACAGAGCATGCCTCCCAGCACACTCGCGATAGGTGACGTCAACAGAATCAACCGCACCATTTTGTGGCTGAAGAAGTAGGCCGCAATTCCATACACCAATAGGAATGATGATGCATCATTTGTGTATCCGATTGCAACCATTCCGAAGCCCCACGGCGCAAGCTTTGAAAGAATCAGTAAGTATTGTTCGTATGTTCCAGGTTTCGCTGCTTGATGTTCTGCAACACTATCCACAAGAGGGTTGCCAGTTTTTGTATGCGGAACGAAGAGACCACGGACACGAGAGCTAATCGGGCCGAAGTAGCCCGTCGGCCACAATGCTGAGATAACAATGACTCCAGCCAGTGCAGCTAACCCGCCGATTCTAACCCTCAACAGCCAGATCTGCGACCTCGTTAAATTATCACGTACCCTTATCCTCTCGCAGCATTCTACAAACTGCATTCCGAAAAATACAAACAATGGTCCAAGTTGTTCTAGACTTCGAATCGGAGTCCACCCAACCACAGGCACTTGCACTGCCAAAGCCGTTCCAACGATATAGAACCCACTATAAGCAGCATGCAACTTCGAAGAGTGACGCCCAAGAAGAATAAGCGTTGCGGCATGAGCACCGACAAGATTTATTACAAACACATATCCACCCCATGCAGCTACCATATTGAAGTATGCAAGTCCTGCTAATGCTCCAAAGAGGAAGGACGACCGAGTTTGTGGAGAAAAAGTAAACCCACTATCTTGTTTTTGTCGAATCTTAATGCCCACATTATCATCTCCATCTGTAACCGTAACATCACTAATTGGAGCTCCACCCCGTAATGATCGAGTCCACAACCAGAACACAAGAGTCATTGCAGTCATGGCGACACTCTCATTGTCGTAGCCACCCGCAACAGATCGCATCATGTGGGCTGGGACGATGGACATGAAGAACATGGTCGCAACCATGGACAATAAAGAAACTGTTTGAAGTGAAGATGATTTTGTTGCGTTGGTATCCATTCCAGCGTAATGTGAGAAGAAATTGCGCATTGGTGTGACTATCTTTTGAAGGAAATAACCAATTATTGGAATATCATCCAAAACCGTGCCAAATCGATTTCCATCATTATATCCAAAGTTGGAAGAGCATTCCAAAGCAATCAACCCGGTAGTTAATGTCGCCAGTGCGCCAAACCATGCTGGTATGAGACAGCAAACGTCATTCAAGCTCATCTCATTCCACTTCATACCAAAGGAACCCATGAGATTTGCAACGGTTGACATGACTGATGATCCAGAAGCAGACAAAGATTTCGATACGTCGAGAGCAGATTTTGCCACCGCCCTGGACGATATACTGCCACCAAAGCCAACGAGTTGGCCAAACTTTTCTTTGAAACCGAACCATACCGGCAACCATGCTTTTGTGAGCCAAACTGCAGTCACCTGCATACCAGGGTAGATTGTCGTGCCTACAGGGCGGCCGAGAGGATACCACGACATGTAATCAAACCAATTTACAAAACGTTTCCATCCATTGTCGTACAAGTATTGAGCCGCTCGAAAGTTGAAATATGGATCAAATTCGTGGATAATGTAGCCATAATCCTCAACAGCCTTGAGACGGGCAGTGTAGGCCTTGGTGAGAAGCTCATTAGTATAGTGGAGAGATGTAGCGATGAGGATTGCCGCCGCTATGGAGCGGAGGACGCTGGCACCCTTCGACATGCTTGGGCTGTTAGCTGCTGTTAGCCTATACTTAGCAATGACTGGCGTCGATGAGCATAGATAGGAGCGGAAGGCGAAGGAAATCTTTTCAATTGTTAGGGTTGCGCAAAAATGCTCTGTCTTTTAATACGTAAATAGGCATAGGTAAATACTTTACTAGAGGAGTAATAATGTCGAGATGTTATCAACGCATTCCCTTCAACAGTTATGTACTGTTTAGTCCTTCTTCATATCAACGATTCTTTATTGTGGTCAACTGCAATGCTCCTCCTATCAAACCTATCGTTGCAGCAGCAACCAAACTCGGTATCCCTCTCCCTACGATTATCGAAAGTATGTTGAGAGGTAATGCCAGCACTAATTTTCCAAACAGCGGAGCTTTTCCGTACCAGGAATGCTGGACAAGGAACTGAAGACTTGGAAGTGTTGCAGCTAACCCTAAAAGATGCATGAACGGTCCAATGATACTTTTAGCAGTCCATATACCACTGCCGCTAAGCCTTGCTGCAGCGATCATGGTCTTGGTGTGAACTACACTCTTTTGAGCCATCGTTGCAACGTCATCTAGAGCACCAATACCAGTTGTTCTTTTCGATCCAAAGATGTGAGAAAAGACGTCTTCTTGATTTGTAATCACGTCATTTGCACCAAAAAGAAAGCTGAATTTGGAGAGCCCGCATCCTCGTAGAAATATTGCATAAAGAGAAGCAGTTATGAAGACACCAACAGTGCCTATCAGTAAAGGTGCGATCCAGTTCCTCCGGGTTAACTTTGTCAGAACAAGGCCATGCCACTTTGATTTTGTTGAAGACCTCTGGTGAGTATATTTGCTGCTACTTGAGCCTTCTCCCTCTAAAAGGATGAGAATAGGGGATGCACAAAGTGTTGCAAGAATTGAAACTGGGATGCCCACGACAGTGGTGACGCCCACAACACCCACACCTGCTATGCCGTATCTTCCATAGATAACGATTATTGTGCATAGCCATGAGATGATGCAACCCACGTTACCATATCCACGGGTTGTTGAGGTTTTGTCCTTCCTCATTCTAACCAAGATGCAAAATGCTCCAGCTAATAGCCCGCACACGGATAAGTACGTGGATGCCCAACCTCCAATTCCAAATGGGTGAGCATGTGCAGACAAAGAGACACTTGAGATGACAAAGAAGACTGGAAATGCGACAACTGCCCACACATTGGCAATTTGCTCGACTTCGCCAAACTCTTGCGTCTCAAGGAAGTAACCCATGACAGCACAAACGGTACCCAACGTCGACATGACCATGCAAGAGAAAGCAGTGACAAATATTGGGATGAAAACATCTTTGCTCATGCTTTGCATAACGATGAACCATGCCAAGCCACACCCGAACATCAATCCAAAGATCATTAGTCGAAGGAATTGACGACTGTCTTTTCTACCTGCGGAGTCTTTCACCTCTCGGAGTTCTAATGGTCCTGTCAATGCCAAGAGAACAGCCAAAAAGGCAGATACTAGTCCCCATCCACCGGTTGCAACTTCACTTTCAACAGCCGAATTGGAAGAAACAGATAGGAAAAGGTCGCTCGATTCGCTCGTAGCAGAGCCTGGGAACGCAGGCGCTGAAAACGACACAAATAAGCCCATAATGAGTGTCAAGGCTGCGACTCTTTTCCAGACTTCGCCTCCGCCATTTGGAAGATAGTGATTTACCATCGATAAGACTGATACTCCCCAAAGAGCAGCAGAATATCCGAGGACCTCGGAGAATTTAGGCGATGTTACAAAGAATGCAGTGTTGTTGTGGCCTGTAAGCAGACCGACTAACGGCTCTAATACCAACCTAACGGAAGCTATGATGACCAAAGGTAGAATCACTGCGCAATACGCCACAACAATCATCGATGCGTTCTTTGGAAGTTGGTTCGACGATTTAATGTACACCGGCCTCAGTGCATACGGACAACATATTGTCATTAGCAGCAAAGATGCGACTGTCCAGCGAAGATACATCGCCGAGAGAGAATTGTCAACGCCGACAATATTTGGTTGTATGATTACTGCAATCATTTTTCCAAGCGCCGTGGATGATGCCACCACAGCACTCTCGCCTTTGATGAGCTTTTGTGCCTTCAGATGCCATACGATAAGTAGAGTCAGAACGCCAGTACAGTAAACTGCTGAGGATGAATATACGGCAACTCTTCCAAATTCAAAGCTGTCCCTCGAATAAACTGGCATAGGTTGCCTCAAGAGCGAGAATTCCGTTGCCCCCAATACGAACCCATAAATTGCGAAGCTGGCACCTGTAGCATCATACTTCTTCATCAAGTCTTTGCCGATTCCACCTGGCGCCCTGTGCACTAACCCGATGATAATAATCAACCACATCGTGGCAAACATGCTCACTCTGGCGAATGTTTTGAGAAGAATCTGTTTCCCTGGCATAATTTCAACAGTCTCGGTCAAGAACGTCAGCCGATAGACTATGAGAATTGAACAGCACGTAAAGAATACAAACACTGTCAAGAAAGCATATCGCAGCTGCTTTGTAATCACCCACAGAGCCAAACTTTCTGCCAGCAACATTGGAATAGGAAGTGCCGCCCATGGAGGACTGCAACTCAACCCAAAAAATACCGCAGACAAACCCAGTAATAATTGAAAGATGTCTTCATGGTAATCTCCCATCAAAAAATCACCGTTCGAATTTTGCCTCCCAAAGAACCACATTGTGACATATCCAAATATTGTACCCAGCGACAAGAGCAAGGTTGCAAGTGATGCCGACATGATTCCATCATGACCGTTGATAAGGTAAGAAATTCGTGCACACAGTGGAACAAGGTACCTCTGCTGAATCGACATACAAGACAGGAAGGAAATCGCCATGGGAACAGCTGCCCCCCGAAGTGTGCGCCCACATTCAATGGGAGATGTACCAGATTTCAGTAGCCAATTTAACGAGTTTCGCCAACGTTCATCGATGACACCATTGGAGGCTAGAAGGTAGTGTAGTACGTATGGTAGAGTGGCTGTGAAGATGAAATCAAATAAATCATCCCACGATGCATATGAGTAAGTGATCCGTTGTCGAAACATGACAAGGTGGATAGTTCCAGGAATGAATACCAATAGGTACGACAGCGCCCTTCCCTCTCTTGGACTTATGGCACAATGAAACAAAGCTGATCCAGCTTTATTCTTTTTGGAATGTTTGTCAGGTGACTTCTTCTCTTTCTCATCCATAATGCTACTACCCAGCATCGAAGGCGCTGCCCCCACAAGGAAAATACCCAAACTCAAATGACACGCAAACAACAATGGAAACACCATTGCAGCCGTATCCAACCCCCACGATGACACAATATTATACGACGAAGATAACGATGATGATACCGTCAACTCATACGAAATCATTGCCGCAGATATCGGTGGAAGTGTAAAATGAATCAACCGTTCCAAAAATCGAGCAAGTGTGGGTATTTGAAGTGGAAGCCATTGGAATTGTAATGTAGTCCATGCGGCGAGGTTGAAGAGTAGGATTATGGACGCACCGAGTTTTGCGAGTAGTATTCCCAAGGAGAGAAAGTTTGTGCTTGTATAACTGGTGGTGAATGTTGTGGTGGTGGTGGTTCCTCCCTCATCATCCAAGTCATTCCCACTTGTCGAAGGAGTTAGGAACGTATCCCCCAAGAAGATAGTCACATAACCCACTACAATTGAAATAACAATCCATCCAATCCAAATAGCACACAATGTATAAAATCCACGATGATGAGTCGTGTGATGATTGCTATTGCTACCAATCCCACCACCGACATTGGCAAGATCAAGTGCATACACTATCAATCCAATGCAGCATAGTAGTAATAATGGTAGTGGTGATGACATTTCGTAGATGAGGAGTATGAATAGCGGTGGTAGGAGGAGTATTGCAATAGGGATGTTGTTGTTGTTGTGTGGAATTTGTTGTGTGGCTGATTTTGTACTGGTGATGGAAGTGGATGCGTTGACATTTAAAATGTAACTGTTTTGTTGCATATTGAAATTTCCAGAGTTTGTAGTACTACCGACATGTCTAGCCTTTAATGTATCCGAAGAAAGATTGGGAAGATAGGGCGATGGATATTGTGAGAGGTACGATTTTGTGGCTGTAGTCGTTGGATTGTAGTGTGGATAGAGATTTGTTGTAGTTGTTGTCCGCACTTTTGAGACAGGAGGAACTGCAGCAACGGAAGGATCCAACGCTCCACCTGATAGATTTCTCGCGATATTATCTGATATGATTTGTGTCTCTGCAGTTGCTCGATTGTGAATGTTACCTGTTGATGATGATGAGGCACTCGTTCTTCTTGGAGCCGCCGTACTGCCGCCACTGGTCCCAGTGGAACCAGCTCGCTTCATCGCTTTGGATGGCGGCAATGGTTGCCTCGTCGTTGTTGATGAATACGTCGGTATCGCTGCAGGATGAAAGTTTGATGTTACTGATGCTACTGGATCCTGCTTCGTTATATCCTTTGATGATTCAGGTAAAAGAGGTGGAGGATGGTGGTGACGATTATGTTGCTGAGGAGCAGATTTTCGCCTTAGTTCGGCATCCCCTTGTTGTTGTTGTTGCTTAGGTACCGCTTCAGTCGTAGTAGTTTCGGACGCCGCCCGACGAGTTGGTGCCATCGGCGGCGGTGGCGGAAACGATTTCCTTGGTGGTACATTCATTGCATATTTTATCTTTCTACTGCTACACGCTGATATTCATGGTCATTGCATGTATGTAGGATCTCCAAGTGGATCTGTAAGTAACAGTAGTAGCTACTCCTATGTAGGAGCTAGTATGCCATTATTTCTTCAACCCTTTCGACTCCTTCTGCTGTGCTGAATTTCATGAGTATTCGTATTGTAACGATCATCTCTTGGTAACGACGACC